>PVJC01024619.1:0-25404 GCA_004026665.1 Murina feae | reverse complement strand
CCTTGTGGAACTGTTTTGTTTAGGTTAGTCCCTCTCTGGCCACTGGATGGGGCTGGCTCCTGTATCTTTAAGGAGGTGTTGCTGCAGAAGCCTCTGACGCACTTGGGAGGGGCGGGGCCTCGGGGAGTTCGCCGGGCGGGGCGGAGCAAACAGCTATGGCGCTTCTCAGCCCTGCGCTGAGAGACGCCAGGTCTCTGTGGTGTCCCACGGTAATTGCTGCAAGCAACGCTGAGAGAAACCCGTTTTGGATTTCCTCCTGGTGCCAATCAGTCCCCCTTCTCTGGGTTTCTGTGGGACCTCCAAAACTCGCCTGGAACTGGAGTTCAGAGTCGCTGAGAGCTTGTGGCTCTCTCCGTTTTGGAAAAGAACCACGGCCTCCGGTACCAGCCCTTCCCCGAGCCCGTGCGCGCGCCTCCGTACCTCTGTACTTTGCTTCTGCCACTCCTCTGAGTCTCAGACTCTTCTCTAATTGTAGGATTTTCACTCAGCCAGCCGTCCTGTGGGTGCGAGTGGTGTCCGTGTGTTCTTTTTGTGGTTTTTCTGAAATAGTTGTTCACGGCTGCATTTACGGTGTCTACCCTATGCCGCCATCTTCCAAACCAGAGGCTTCTGTTGCAACTGCCTGCCTAGGCTGACTGAGCCTCTGCTCATGGTCACGCCCACCAGCCAATCAGAGCGGCTGTATGCAAATTAACCCAGCCAAGATGGAGGCTGGCAGGGCGGCTCTGCACTGGGAGCCTCCACGGCCAGCCAGCATAGCTGTGCCAGGTGTGTCAGCTCAGTGGGGGGGTGAGTCTGGCCTGGGGCCTCCTCGGGGCGTCCAGGAGCACCCAGCCCCGGGTCCACTGCCTGGGTCCACCCCCTGGGGGCCTCCCTGGGGCACGCAGGAGCACGGGGCCTCTGCGGGGCGTGCAGGAGTAGCCGTCCTGGGTCTGCTGCCTGGCTTGGCCCCCTGGGGGCCTCCGAGGGGCATCCAGGAAAATCTGTCCTGGGTCTGTTGCCTGGCTCTGCCCCGGGGGCCTCCACGGGGGCGTGCGGGAGCACCCGTCCAGGGTCCGCTACCTTCATCCGCCCCCCAGGGGCCTCCACAGGGCGTGTGGGAGTGTCTGCTGCACAGTGCAGAGAATCCGAAGCCAGTCTGCTGCCCAGCTCCATCCCAGGTGTGTTTGCTCAGCAGCAGGGCCCCACCGAGGGATCCTGCACCAGCGTCCGCCCCTGGCTTGCCACCCAGCTCTGCACCAGATGTGTCCCCTCAGCGGTGGGGCCCACCAGGCGTGTGCAATCATGGGCCCTCCGGTGGGAAACATCCAGGCCTGCACTCACCAGCCCTCCCACCCCCCAGTGCACGAACCCTGAAGGGGCTGTGGGCAGCCTGAAAATGGTCCTCAGCCCCTTACCCAGGCTGGCCAGGCATGCCAGCAGGTGGACATCCCCCCCGAGGTGTCCCAGACTGCAAGAGGGCACAGGCCGGGCTGAGGGCCCCCCACCCCCGAGTGCACAAATTTTTGTGCACCGGGCCCCTAGTCAGGTAATAAAAACAGTAATATCACACAGGAGGCAGTACAATGGGATTATCACCAGTCTTCTCAATCCACTACACATCACTAATCATAGATTACAAAATAGTCTTACCCCATCTAGCACCTGCAGTTCCCTGGATAACCTTTCAGCAAAGGCCTCAGCATTAGAAATTGCATATTCACAGCCTTCCATTATTATTTCAATATCCTGCTCTTCTCTTGCATTTAACTCTTGGTATTCATCTACTGCTTCTTCATCACCTCCTGTCACACTCTGGTTTTCTCCACTGGGAACAGATTCTTAAAGAAGGTAAAAATTAAAATAGTAAAAAAGTAGGAAGGACAGTAACATGGTGCTTATAGGTAAGGTCAATTATAAACACAGGTCATATTTAGTGGCTGAAAAATAGCAAAGTGGTCACATTTAGTAGCTGAAAAATAGGAAAATGATTCAAAATATGTGAAAAACTTATTTTTATAAAAAATGGCATCTTGTTAATACGTTTATTTAAAAAAAAAAACCATGCAGTTTAACTCAATGACTTGTGCTAAAATAGGATTTAGTCACAATTTCCCCAAACACAATTAAACTAAAAAACAAATATAAAAACAGAAACAAAACACATGAACAAGCCCAGTTTTTTTTTATCCTGCTTGTGGTGCTTGTTGCTCTAACAAAACAATTAAAAATTTAGGACACAAGAAAACAATTTGCTTTCCTTATTATCCAGGTAACATTTTTCTTCTGTTATTTTTGTTCTTTTCACCTTTGTAACAATGTTTTGCTTTTTTTCAGTAACTTTTAATTGAAATAAAAAAATGCATCTACAATTCACAATTTATTTTGGGCACTGAAAATATTAACTGATATTTCCATTTCTTTGTTTAAAAAAAGTTTCACATGCATTGATAAAATTTCTAAAGATCAGCTATTGAAGCTTTCTCAACTCTATAGTGAAAAGAGCACAACAACATTTAAAATTACAGAAATGTACATTGGTCCTTAGGCTTCATAACCAAAGACCAAGAGATCAAATCTGAGGTGCTTTCTAGATAAATGTTTCAGTTCAGTTTTTTTAATATACTTAACATGTGAGATTTTATATAAAACTTGAGGTTAAAAGAGGTAAAATTAAATTAATAATTTTTATCCTCTATTGAAGTTACTGATTTTCATAAACTCAATGGGACACAATTTAAATCACAAACTCTGGATGCTTTAAATATACATTATTTTCTACGAAAATATTTACATTCAGAATGACTTGACATGTTAATTTATCCTACAACAAAAAACAGCTATTTCTAAGTAACAAAGGACTCTTAAGAATTGATAATTAGGCACATTTAGCTAATATCTGAGACAAAAAAAAAAAAAAAAAGAAATAAAGAAGAAACTAAAACTTTTGGTACAGGCAATTGCAGATCACAGTGTACAAATGTAAGTTCTTTAGAGAGCCATCACCAAGCTCCTTGTCCTTCGAATGAGTCCATTTTAACTCACTGTGGAAATGTTAAACTGTCATGCGTGACAGCGGATTAGCCACCAGGGAGCAGGGACTACTACCCCAAACACTCTGCACAGCTCTTTACACAAGTAGATATGTAAGATAAACAAACACTAAAAAATAAAATGAACACTTTAGAAGTTCATAACTGTTTCAGAAATATTTTCTCTCCCCTGAAACAGTTCTTTGAAAATTAATAATTAATTTTATGACTGTATCATTAATTTTATGACTGTATGGATTTTGTAGTAATCAACTTGTCCCTGAACACAATTTCATAAAATATGCAACCAATAGTACATAACAATGGCAAGTAATAAAAATATACAGAATAGAATAAGAAGAAAAGGTGTTACGCACCTTCTGTAACTTTAGGCAGTTCTGGAGAGTAAAAAGGTATGAAAAAAGCAGAGGAAAGTAAGCAAAGAATATTAGCTGGGTAGAAAAGTATACACGCTTAAATATTTAAAATACTACCCATACTTCATTCATGATAAATCAAGGTTTAAAAGACAATGTCAAAATTAACTACAAAGTGGAAAAATCCGTAAGAAGCTACATTTCCAGAGTTTATTTTTCTTATTCATTTTCAGACAGTTACTAAAAATACATTTATCTTTCTACTTTCTCTTAGTCTTTTAAGAAACACTACTGACTAGTCCTTGTAGGAGAAAACTGGGAAACAGATCACTCCCTGGGGATTATTTTTAGGTCAGTTGTGACTCATGCATTTAGTCTAGTTATTGTCACTCAAGGCCCAAGCCTTTCTTTACCAGGACTGACACATTCTCACAATGGATTAGTCATAAAACAGTGTTAGAAAGAACAAAATTGAAGCAATTAAAAAACACATAAGATATCAGTTTGAGCTGGCATTTAAGGATTCAAATCAAAGATTTAAAAAAATCTGATTACAAAAGTGAAAAAAGAAAAGGCCAACTGAATATTTCACTCTACTTCAACTGCTAACAAAGTCCTCTTTTAAAAATTATATTCTGCTGAGAATAACAGCTATTAAATCACCGCTGCTAACATTCACAATGAACAGTCTTACTTACTTGGATGATTATCTCTTAAAAGGAGATGGTGATCATTTGTTTGTTTTCTAACATCACTCAAAGATTAGAGATCTATTTTTTTTTAATAGGAATTAATGGCCATGATTTTAAAGTCCAGTAAAACATTAAAACAGGTTTGTAAACTGAACTCCACTAAGCCAACACAATGTTTATTTGATTTATAGAAAGTGATTTTCATAAAGAGATCCTTAAACATCTCAGCATTCTTAACATTAATCCAAATTTGGATTAATATTTATAAAAATGAAAACATCTACACCTTTGTTTTAGGCCCTGAAAAACTAAACTGTCAATTTTTTTTTAAGATAGACACTTCATTCTGAATAACAGTAACATTCTTCCCATTTTTAATTTTGGTAATATTTCTTAACGAGGTAAATAAAGGCAGGATATGTATTTTCCCATATTGTTGACGTCATAAAATATATTGGCTTAAAATACATATTAGGCAATAAATAACTTCTGGAGATAATATTTGAAAAGAGGACAGAACACTTCGAAATTCACTTAACAGAATGTTCAACCTTAAAATTTAAAAATAGAGAGAGAAATAAATACATATATGCCAGTTAAATTAAACCACTATTTAACACATTACAAGCTACCGGACAGTTTTTGAAGGTCATTCCCTCCACACACTCTATCACCAAGACACTGGAATCTGATGTTGGTGAGAGGGCAACTCTGAGGGCTCCTGTACAAGGCCAGCTTTACTGGGGGAAGGAGCACAAGGCCTAACAGATGTGATTTGACTCTGCAAGTTCTAAGCATTACGCCTCAAACCAGTGATGGGCTCACTAATCTATAACTGGTGAGAAAGGACACTCCATTCAAGGAGAGAAAGACGCATGGCCAAACAAAAGGAGTAAGTAAAACAACATAGAGAAAAGACAGACGCAAGTGACTAAGAAAAGGAATCGTGTGAGGCATCTGAAATTGCTATTTTTTATAGGTCAGACTGGATGAATACTGGCAATTTCAGATGTTGACAAAATAGAAGGTTCTATTTTTAAATGTTAATATACAACTTAGGACAAATCTAATTTTTTCCTCAATAAAGAGGAGCAACAACTCTGTTCTTTCAACTTCTTTTTTTGAGATAAAGAATATAACACAAATTGTATCTACAAGGCATACAGAACCATTTTCTTACAATGTTGTATCTTTAAGAAAAAGTTTAAAAGAATAAAATCTCATGTATTTTCATAATTAACAGTAGACTTTTTGTCTTGCATCACAAAACAATCTGTAGTAACATTCCTGAAGACATACTGATCGTAATTATCCTAATTAACTTCATGTCAAAGGATTATACCATTATAATTAATATTCATTGAGTACTTATTATATATCTGGCATTGCTCTCATCATGTTTATTTAATCCTCACTACGATCCTATGGGATAGATACTTTTATTACCTCTATTTCTTAGATAAGGGAAACTGAAACACAGAATAATCCAAGTCAAACAGCTAGTGACAAAGCCAGGATTTGAACCCAGACAATCTCCCTCCAGAATTGTGTTCTTAACCATTACACCTATACACCTATACTCTGCACAAAAATACAGCTACAAAGATATTCATCTTGGAGTTTTTTAAAATAAGAAAAGATCTGTCCAGCTGGTTTGGCTCAGTGGTTGAGCACCAATCTATGAACTGGAGAGGACAGTTTGATTCCAGGTTGGGGCACGTGCCCAGGTTGTGGGCTCTATCTCCAGTGTGGGGTGTGCAGGAGGCAGCCAATCAGTGATTCTCTCTCATCACTGATGTTTCTATCTTTCTCTCTCCCTCTCTCTTCCTCTCTGAAATCAATAAAAATATATATTAAAAAAAGCAAATATTGGAAAATTAAAAGTAAATGACTAAATAAATTATAGCATACTCATATAATGGAATACTATGGTGCCATTAAAAATAAGGTTGAGTAAGTACTTAATAACATGGAAAATGTTCATGATACATGATATGAAAAAGTTATGAAACGATGTATATTTTTTTATTTGAAAAAGTATATACGCATAGATTAGAAGAATTCGAACAAAATGTTATCTCTGAGAATTAAGTTTATGTGATTTTTATTCAATTTAATGTATCATTTATCTATAATGGTCCTATAAGAAATAATCACTTCTGCAATAAAAATTGTCTTTAAATTCTTTTACCAAAAAGGTAACTCAGTGTTCTAATTATTTTGAATAATATCAAATTATATATTCAGTTACAGATACAACTGATTTCACATGGACATTTTTATTTAACTTTACCTTCCAAAAGCTGTGAACTGACACTGACAAAATCAATTTTCTTCCGGAGATAGCGCTGATTCAATTTCCAAATGCATGAAATAAATGCATTCTTTTCAGCGGTGCTGCTGGCAACCCATTTATATATTTTTTCAAAATGTAAATCAAATTCAGGATTTTCCTGAAATAAAAATATACAAGATATTGTTTTTAATTATATCTCATTTTCATTACTGTAAAATTTACATTTCAATAAAACAAAAAGTTGAAGCTGTTCTTGGGAAAAAAAATCATCAGCTCTCGCTGGTTTGGCTCCGTGGATAGAGCACTGGCCTGTGGAATGAGGGGTCCTGGGTTCGAGTCCGGTCAAGGGCACATGCCTGGGTTGCAGGCTCGATCCCCAATGGGGGCGTGCAGGAGGCAGCCAATCCATGATTCTCTCTCATCACTGATGTTTCTATCTCTCTCTCCCTCTCCCTTCCTCTCTGAAATCAACTTTAAAAAGAAAACCACCATTAAAAATCAGCTAAGTGATTTGTAGAGAATGGTTCGGAGAATTCAATTCAGAGCAAAAGCATTGTTTACCTCCCAAAAGAAACTCGACTAAAGAGATGCAGTGTTTTGGCGATTCTCTTCCCGTCTCCCTGGAGTCATGAGTGACGTAGAGGGTGTCTACTTAACGGCTTGTGTCTCAGCTTCCTAATCTGCAAAACCACCATGGGCTCCAGCTCTGATGCAGACCTCATTGTTCTTTTTGAATTGCCAACGGGGTTTTAGAGCTTTACCTCTTCTTTGGGAATGTACTTTATTCATAAGTATGATTTGACACTAATTCCTTGATAAAGAATATATATCTAATTATAACTAATACTAGGGGCCCAGTGCATGAATAGATTCATGCATGGGGGTGGGGTAGGGGGTAGGGGTGGGGTGCAGGGTGGGGGCATGCTCAGCCCAACCTGTACCTTCTCCAGTCTGGGAGCCCTCTGCAATCCGGGAGTTTCTCTCTGACTTTGCAATCATATGAGTGAATTGTCTGAGACCCCCCAGCCCACTTTGGTTTGTTGCTCACAGAATAATAGAGGCATTTTTTTTTCTTTACTTCATTGGTGGAGATTTCCTGGAAGTTTTAACATATCTCCCCTTTAAATTTTCCTAGACACTCTGATTTTACTTATGTCTCTCACCTTTGCTTTCCCTCCATCCCCCACTGCAACAGTAACTTGCTCCAGGCTCATTTTGCTCTAGTGCAGCGGTTCTCAACCTGGGGGTCGCGACCGCTTTGGGGGTCAAACAACCCTTTCACAGGGGTCGCCTAAATACATCCTGCATATCAGATATTTACATTATGACTCATAACAGTAGCAAAATTACAGTTATGAAGTAGCAACGAAAATAATTTTATGGTTGGGGGTTACCACAACATGAGGAGAACTGTATTAAAGGGTCGCGGCATTAGGAAGGTTGAGAACCACTGCTCTAGTGTCTAGGAGATCCGCCTGCCACCAGAACTACAATTCCCAGCATTCTTGGTGCTCCCCCTAGCTCTGGGCTTACGCTTCTGGTCCTGGGGCTGCCATCAGAGCTACTATTCCCAGAATTCCAGGTGCTCCCTGTGCTGGGGGCTACTGAGGGAGCCACAGCCCCCCAAGCCTCCGGCTTTCCTGCTCTGTTCTCTGAGCCCCCTCTCCCCACTCCCCTCTGGCAACCGAGGGAGCCATGTCCCCCCAAGCTGTCACCTCTCCCACTTCTGCTCTCCGCCCAGTCAGTGCCTGTGCATGCAAATTAACCCACCACCTTTGTTGGGTTAATTTGCATATTCACCCTGATTGGCTGGTGAGTGTAGTGAAGGGATGGTTAATTTACATATTTCTCTTTTATTATATAGGATAAGAAAAAATCTATACCCTCGTGTGGTTTTCTCTAGAACAGGTCAGGTAAAAAGCAGAGGCTGCCCCTAACTGTTTTCAATCCTGAAAATAGAGAATGATTAAAGGTGTCTCCAAAGTCAAACAGAAGCTCATCTGATGTGAAGAAACTGCAGCATGATTTCTGCGTGTCTCTTGAGCCACATTACAGCAATAATTTCATGCCAGGCTAACTCCCCCTTGAATGTAAAACGACTTTACTACAATATAAAAATGAAATCATACGAACATATACTTTTCATATCCAAAGAATTTTTTAAAAATAGACTCAAATGTTCTCAATAGTTTACAGAAGGCTAATAATATATTCAATTAATTGAAAGTGTTATTTAGGGGGAACAAAATATAAATAAAAACCTTAAAGGCAAGAGAAGTTATATCAGACTTATACTGTGAAGACTTGAGATAATTTAGGGATCAGGATTTGACCTGTGCATGGTACAATCATATTACAGTAGCATGGAACTATTAATTTAATTTATATCTCAATAAACAGAACTGAATGTCAAAAGATTAAAAACCTACATTTACAATGAATAGGTAGTTGCATTATTACTTACAAAAAAAATATCTAAGAGTATTGGCAACTAATATGAAACTTGATGGGAAATGGTCTCTTCTCTGGGAATATTTCCCATAATGCCATAAAAGAAGCTGAGTGCTCCAGTGGCAACACTCACACAAATCAATGTGTGATACTAAATGCCTAATGTTAGGCTATGTATAAAAATTTTATGTTTTATATCCGTATATAGCATATATACATCAAGGTGCATACATAAAATAAAATAAAAAATCCATTAAGCAAGTCAGCAATGAGGCGTCATCTGTGAGAAAGCATTCCAATAAACATTCAGCCAAGTTAGCAAATTATGCAAGTCAATGGGGTTATGAAGTGCAAATCTATTGAAGGAAAAAAGGCTTTTCAGTAAAGGTATGTTTCTAAAAAGCCCTTATTTTCTTTTAAACAGAAACCTACCAAAAGAGTCTCTACTCTTGATCCTTCCCCAGAGTAACAGAAATTATTTATTAAATAATTTATATTAAGGTATTTTAAAAATCCCATTTTAATTTTCTTTCCAAACATACACATACACTCATAGCTCCTGCAAAATCCTGTTCCTACAGTTTTCTAAAAATGGGGTGCTCCTTAGGAATAAAAGCTAAGGCCTAGTTTGTACTTAAAGGAATTTTCTATATTTGAAAGAAATCTGAATTCTACAGATATGCAGGGCTCTCCTAAAGTTGTTTTAGCTTCATTAGAAAATTATTTTTCACCTGACTCAACTGCTTATTATACTAAGTTTCACAGGTTGGTACCAGGGTAAGAATAAAACAAGAATTTTATGTTATCAGATGACTCTAAAGAGGTAGTTTTTACTTCTTTGTGTCTTTTTAATAAATGTATGAGACTTAAGGAGTTAAATCAAAGGCACCTGTAGTGACATTAATGCAAGCCGTGCTGCTGGTCCATCAACGGTGCAAGTGGATGTGGCACCAAGCATTCTCTGGAGCCCTGGGGTTGCCTCTGGGCTGCAGAGGAAGATGAGGAGGGGGAGCACCTGAGTTATTCAGAGGAGTTCTACTTGATTTCTTGGAATAAGGTATTGCTGCGGAAATCCAAGCACTGTCAGTAATAAAGGTGGCCCTTTAACATGATTATCATCTTATTGAACTTTAAATATGGCTTAAATGAAAGGTGTAATATTTAATATTCTTATATCTTATTCTTGAAATTCCTTAAAATAAGGTGTGCAACTCACTATCATTTCCTTTAATCGAGCCACAGACATCATACGATGCCCTCAAAAGGTGCTTCCGTCGGTGATTCCATATTAATTCGTGAGGACCAAGAAAGACGTGCATTACATGTCTTTTTGAACTAGGTTTTCCTGGAACAATGATTTTTTAAAAAACAACAATACACTGTTTTAAATCTGTTATTAATTTATGGATTTTATACTTAGTATATCTGACTTATAAACAGAAATGCACAGATTCAAGGTTATTTTGCTCTAGTTTATGTCTTATACACAAACATAACTGTAGCTCAAAAAAAGCTAAACAATGAAACAAACATATATATATACTTATTTTCAGTAGCCTAAGAGTGGGGAATGGGAGAATGGAAAGTTGAATGATATAGTTTAGACTAATTCTTATTAGCTGATGGACCAGTGGATCACAAAACAGCAAGATTAGACCATTTTAAAAGACAGAACACTATGCCATAAAATGAAAGACACTTTTTGAACACAGGTGAAAAAAAGAAAGCACCTAAAAAACCCATACTTTAATAGCGTCTTTGGCATCTACCACAGCAAGGTCTCGAAGGGCCCAAGCAATTTGCCTTTTGTAGAAGTCTCCTTTATCAGATTTCTTGACTTTGACCACCTTCACCTGCACAGGGCGTTCAGTTGTCACTGTTGAATGAAACACACTTCCATTAGAAATATTATTCACTTACTCATTTGTCATTCATTCATTCACTCAGTGCAAATACAGCTGTCAGGTGCCTATACACTGTACTAAAAAAGGAGCAGTATTTCATAATAAATGCTATGACCGAAGAATACTCAGAATATTAATGAAAAATTCTAAATCATACTAGAGGGCCAGAGGCAGATTGCTTGAGAAATGAAGCTCTTAAAACTCAACTAGAAAAAAAAGCTGATCAAAAAATTGGCCCAAAACCTTGCCACTTCACCAACAGGAGACACAGGTCACAAAGAAGCATATGAAAACATGCTCCACAAATTAAAACAACAAGAAGCTAACACTACACATCTATTAATGTGGCCAAAATCTGAAACGCTGACAATACAAAATGCTGGCGAGGATGTGAAGCAACAGGAATTCGCAGAACTGGTGGGAATGCAAATGGCAGTCACTTTGGAAAATAGTTTCCCGGTTCCTAACAAAACTAAATACACTCCTGCCATACGATCCAACCATTGTGCTCTTTGTCATCTACCCAAAGGAGCTGAAAACAAATGTCTGCCCAAAACCTACACACTGATGTTTATAGCTGCTTTATTCATAACTGCCAAAACTTGAAAGTAACCAAGATGTCCTTCAGTAGGTGAGAGGATAAATTGCGGTATACCCCGACAATGGAATGTTATTCAGAACTAGAAAGAAATGAACTGTCAAGCCAGGAAAAGACATGAGAGAACTCTAAATGCATAGTATTAAGTGAAGGAAACCAATCTGAGAAGGCTACATATGGTGAGATTCGAACTATATGACATTCTGGAAAAGGCAACATTACGAGAGTAAAAAGATCAATGAACCAGGAGTGAGGAAGAGAACACACAGAATGCAGGGAAGATTTTTAGGGCAGGGAAAATACTTTGTATGATACTTTAATGATGGATATAAATCATTACACATTTGTCCACAACCACAGAAAGTACAATACCAAGAGTGAATCCTAAAGGTAAACGATGGACTTTGGGGGACTGTGATGTGTCAGTATACATTTGTTTTGGTAGCAAATATACCACTATTGTGAGTAGTATTAATAAAGGGAGAGCTATGTATGTGTGGGGGCAGCAAGGGGTATATGAAAAATTTCTATTTCCCTCTCGATTCTGTTGTAAACTTAAAGTGCTCTAAAAAAATAAAGTCTTAAAAAGTATATTAGTGCTATGATAAGATCAAAAATCTAGGAATAAATCCTTTACAACCATAAACCTTACTGAAAGGCATTATAAAAAGACCCAGTTAAATGGAGAACTACACCATGTTCCTGGACAAGACTCAATTTAAAAATGCAAGATCTCTCCAAAGTGAACTACAGATTCAAAATAATTCCAATAAAAATCCCAACAAAATCTGGAACTTGACAAGTTGATTCTAAAATTTAGGTGAAAGAATAAAGTACCAAACAAGATAAAATAAAAACCAAATGTAAGAAAGAACCCAGATACAGATACACTCACACTCATCACTACAAACATGAACACAACAAATTAAAGGCTACAATGTAAAAGGTAAAATTATAAAACTTTTAGAAAATAATACAGGTGAAAACGTTCATTACTCTAGGATAGGGAAGGATATTTTAAGTAAAACACCAAAAGGGGAAGCCAGAAAAAATCAGATCGATTGATTAATTTGATTTCATTAGAGTAATAAATTTCATTAAAAGACATCATAAAAAGAAATCAAAGTAATAAATTTCATTAAAAGACATCATAAAAAGTGAAAACAGAAGCCACAAACTGGGATGCATATAAACAACAAAAGGATTCGTATCTAGATTATATAAAGAACTTAAAAAAGGACAAGTAACACAACAGAAAAATGAGAAAAAGGTCTTAACAGGCAAATTTCTTTTTTTAAATTGATTTTTAGAGACAGAGTCAGAGAAAGAGAGAGATCGATTTATTGTTCCACTTATTTACGCATTTATTGATTGATTCCTGTACATGCCATGACTGGGAACTGAACCTGCAACTTGGCTTATCCGGACAACACTCTAGCTGAGCTACCTGGCCAGGGCCAGCGGGCACATTTCTTAGACAAGGAAACTAAATAGATAATACATTTGTGAAAAGAGGCTCAATCTCATTATTAATGAAGGAGATCCAATTTAAAACCACAATGAAATACTATTTCACAACCACCAGATTGAAAGTATTAATAGTCTGTAAAAACCCAAGTATCACGGTATGGTTAGTCTTCATATCATATATATAAAATAGAAATTCTTTTGTATCTACTCAATTAAAAAAAATTTTTAAGAATAAATTTGCTGGTTCAACAGCTTTTCAGCTAGAGAAACGAGAGTATTTTAAAAAGGAGAAAAAGTCCTCTAGAAAATAAAAGAATGCTATACAAGAACTTTTTCTTACTACATACCCACCTGTGGCACACAAAAAACAGTTCTTTTTCTTTTTTCCTGCTTTGCAGACATTGACAATACTCAGTAGGCGTTCATCATTTGGTGTAAAAATGTCTCTTTGTAACGCATGCTTGATTGCTGTCATCTTTACTCAGCTGAAAAGATTTGGAATATATATATATGTTAAGCTCATTCTCAAAATCATTCTATCTTACACTGTTCCATTTATAATAAAAAATTATCTTATTTATGGCTAATAAGCATAGGAAGAATGACTTAATACATTAATATACCTACATCATAAAAATAAAAAGCTGAAAAAGAAATTAGAGATCCAGTGTTATCAAACTCTAAAACCTTTGGATGTGCTCACCAAATATTGTAATATAAAATAAAAAGGTAAGGAAAAAATTTAAAAACTCATGCTCAATCTTTAAATATAAATTTCTTATATAGAGACCTCTTACCACTCAATTACAACTCAACAGTAAAAGGACCAATAGCCCAATTAAGAACTGAGCAAAGGATTTAAAAATATATTTTTGCTGATTTCAGAGAGAAGGAAGAGGGAGACAGAAACATCAACGAGACCTAGACCAGAGCCTCCTACATGCCCCCTCCCAGGGGTCGAGCCTGGAACCCAGGCATGTGCCCTGACTGGGAATGGAACCAGCGACCTCTTGGTGCCTGAGTTGACACTAAACCACTGGGCAACTCTGGCCGGGCAAGCAAAGATGCTCCACATCACTAACATTAGAAAAATGTAAATCAAAACCACAACGAGGTACCTATCACTTTACACCCACTAGGGTGGGTAAAAGTGAAAAGACAAATGTTAGTAAAGATGTGGGAAAAAAGGAACTGTCATACTGGCTATTATAAAATGGTGCAGTCACTTTGGGAAATAGTTTGGCGATTCCTCAAGAAGTTAAATATGTAGTTAGCATATGATCTAGCAATTCCACTCCTAGGTATATACTTAAGAGAACTGAACGTTTATGTCCACACAAAAACCTGTACGTGAATGGTCATAGCAGCATTATTCACAATAGCCAAAAAGTGTAAACAACTCTTATATCCATCAATTGATGAACTGATAAAACAAACTGACATGTAATCCATACAGTGGAATATTACTCAGCCATAAAAAGGAACAAAAGTACTGATAGATGCTAAAACATTGATGAATCCTGAAAACATGCTAAGTGAAAAAAGCAAGATATCAAGAACCACGTAGTTTATGATTCCACTTATAAAAAATGTCCAGAGTAGACAAATGCATAGAGGCAGAATAATGTGTGGTTGCTGGGGCTGGTTGAAAGAGGAATAGGGCTGACTGCTAACGGGCGTGGGGTTTCTTTTTTGTGTGATGAAAATGTCCTTGAATTACAGTAGTCACAGTTGTAGAACCGTGTGAATATACTAAAAAACACTGAATTATACACTTGAAAAGGGCGAATTTTATGGTATACGAATTCTATCCCCATAAAACTGCTATAAAAATGGGTTTCTGCCCTGGCCAATTGCTCAATGGTTAGAGCACCAGCCCATGCAGTGAAGAATCACAGCTTGATTCCCAGTCAAGGGCACATACCGTGGCTGCAGGTTCCTCAACCCTACAGGAGTGTGTGTGGGAGGTAACTGATTGATGTTTCTCTCCCCACCCCCATCCAATTTCTCTAGAAATCTATAGAAAAAATATCCTGGGGTAAGGATTTTTTTTAAAAAAAGATTTTCATTTATCTCCTTTTTCTCATGTTATTCAACATATTTTTTAAAAATATCAGATTGAGTTAAATATTTTTAAAAACCTTTAATCTTATTTTTGAAATGTAGCTTTTACATATATACAGTGTGTGTGTGTGTGTGTGAATATATAGTACTATTTTCCAATGCAAGTGCAGTATTTCATATAGGAAATTAACTTCTACTTCTAATACCATTTCTATGGAAAATGAAGAAAGTATGTTTTCAGTAAATGACACAGAATGAATTTTTATAACACAAGGAGACTTGTAAATAAGGTATCTCCTTTATTTTACTGTGAAAATTTTATCTTTGCTCCGACTGAAAAGACTGTCTTTCTTACAAAAATCAGATATTCCCTCTTTCATCTCATCTCAGCCTCTAGTCTTCGGACCTCGATCTCTTTCCTCATTTGTCTATCTGACTCCTCCAAAGCTTTTTTCAAACCTAGCCTGGGAAGTGTCCATTTCTCCACATCCACACTACCCCTTCTAAATCTTACTCTGTCTGTAGGTAAGTTCACCCTGTTTATAAATCTCCATAAACAGAATATATTTCCCCACTTCTCTTGTGCTGCTACCATACACCACTTAAAAAGACCACATGTCCTTGCTCACTGTATTCTTTATAAAGATCTAAATCCAAACAAAGCTAGACTTTCAATGTTGCTCAGCAATTCTTTAACATTTCCTTCAGTGATTCCTCTTCCTACTCCCCATCAGAGTTGTTGCAAATCCTTATTTATTTCTTTCAACCCCCACTCCAGTACCAGCCTCCCCTCTCTCTGCAAATGACTTCATCTATTCCGCAGAGAAGAAGCCATGAAGTACAATTTTCATCAATTGCTTTCTTTTCCACCTCTCTACATCTTCCACTTATTACATCTTCCACTCTACCTCCATGCCACTTATTACAAAATGCCCTTGTTACCAATTCCTTAAGATGTTATAGGGCCTACACCTGTGTTAAAAGTTCTATTCTGCCCCATTCCCAAGCTACAGAGGACACTGACCAGTTTACTTTTCTTTCTATCTCTAGGTTTTATTAAATGCAATTTCCTTTTCCTGGAATTCTTTTCTCCCTGGGGAAGTCCAACTCATCCCTCAAAATCTGTGAGTGAAGCAGTCACACATACACAATGAGTAATTCCCTTTCCACTTCTCTAACACTTCCTCTATAATCTGCTAACACAGCACTTAAAACTGTTATTTTCCGGCTAGTTGTATTCTCTCCCCCCATTAAAAGTAGCTCCTTGTAGACAAGGACCATGTCTTACTTACCTTTGTATTCCTTTGGCAAGGACATAGTAGGCATCTAATAAATTAACTAAAATGAAAACCAAATTAACGTGACAATGATAACTTCCCTAAGCTTAGTTCCACCTTCCCAACTCTCACATCTGTACACAAATGTCCAGGTTCAAAATCTGTCATATTTGATTCTCCTCCTCCCGTCAACATGAAATCTGCTACCACATTCTGCTGATTTCCCCTCATCGACCCATAACCTTCCATTTTGTTCCCACCAATTGTATTTATTTAACAGTACAATATCTGGTTATCTCTTTGCAAGCTTCCTCAACCCCAAAACACTCAACAAACCTAGGAATATTAAACCACAGTGTTCATTAAAACACGCTCTTGCTCAACCCTTACTACGTCTTCCCAAATACAAACCTCCCACTCCAAGCCCTGTTGTTCATTCTGGTCTTTAAATCTTTGCTTTAGGTGCTTTTCCATGTGGGGAATATCACCTATCCAAACCCTAATTACATTTCACTGTTTACATAAAGCTGGTTCAGTAAAGATCTTATTCCAAATAGGTCTCTCCTCTCAATGGCTATGGCACTTACTGTACTTGCTAAGCAGTCAAGCACTTGCTGCAAACTGCTTCATGAGAGTGTAAGCTTGTGCATCTCAAGAAACTCTTAAGAGACGCGGCGAGAGAAGGGGAGCAGGGGAGGGAGGGGGAGACAGAAAGACACGCTTTGGCATAGTTCTGTGTCCTCGCTTCGCAGGTATTCAACAACTGAACGGTAAAAACCGGCCAAATGCAAGACTATTAGTGGCCGATGTTTACAACACAGTTCCTCTCCGGTTCAAAGCAACAACTGACTCTACGGTTCGTGGTAGAAAAAGAAAAAGAGGACTGGCCATACCTCCTAAAGAAGGGAGGCCTGATGAGAGGCACCACGCGGCCCGCGTTCACTCAGCAAACACTGGTGTCATACTACGCGTGCAAGGCAATGAACACGAGGCCCGCTCAGGAAGCGCCCACCCCCTGTGCCTCCGTGGCATTTACACCCCAAGGGTCACGCGACTAACTACAGTCTTTACAAAGCGCTTTTCTGCACAGTGGAGACATCACTCTGTCCTCTTATTTTCCGGATTTAAGGACCCACGTTCGACCGCGTTCCGGAGGCGGTCATACGCTCTGTGTTGGTTCCAGTTTCCTTAAACTCAGTTTGATCACATTTCCTGGCAAACAGCTTGTCAAGGTGAGCGTCCGGGTGGGTTGGGCTCCGCGTGCCATCGAGACATCTCAGCCCGTGGAGCACTGTCACCCAGCGGAGAAAACCGTGCACGAACACGGGGAAACGTACTTACGAGATTTAGGAGAAAATGTGTGTGTGGACAAAGAAGGGGACGGCACTGCCACGCCCTCCTGCCCTGGTCCAAGCCAAAGAGCCAATGATCAGGGTCGCTGGCCCCAATGACACCGGGCTCCTATGGGGAAGGCTCTCTCAGCCCCAGGGCGGCGAGGAGCTGGGGAGGCTCCGAGAGGACCCTGCGCCTGACCCAGGGGCGCGAGAGGAAGGGCGGCCAGAGCGGAGGGAGAGGTACCGAGTCGGGGCCGAGCCAGCAGGGGACTGAGGAGCAGCCCGAGACCGCGGCGCCGCGGTCGGCAGCGCGGCCCGAGGCTTACCGCGAGGCCTGGCCGACCCGGCGGTGCCCAGGCGGGTCGTCCCAAACCGAAACGCGACGGGGCGAGAGGGGCCGTCGCTCCTAAGATGCGTCCCTCAACAGAGCAGTGAACCGGAAGCGGTGCTGCCACCACCTCCCGCATCCGGTCACGTGATAAACAACGCCGGAAGTGGACCCGGCGCAGTAGGAAAAAGAGGCGGCGGTGGGCGTGGAGAGGCGGGGCACGGCCTCGCGGAAGGGGCGTGTGGACTTCAGGCCCTGGCGCGGCCTCTGTTGCTCCGTGACTGCCTGGGTACCTGCGGATTTGGCGCTGGGGGTATTAACAGTCTCTAGAGGAGTTATTTACCTAACAGTTTATTTAAGAAGAGATCCGATCTATGAACTAAAAGGTCGAGGTTTGATTCCGGTCAGATCATAGGCCCGGGTTGCAGGCTCGATTGCCAGTAGGGGGCGTGCAGGAGACAGCCCATCAGTGATTCTCATCACTGATGATTCTATCCCTCTCTCTTCCTCTATGAAGTCAATAAAAACATATTTTTCTTAAAAGAAGAGATCCGATTGTTAACGACATGACGCCTATGTAGGGTTAAGTTTGAGAAGTATAAATGATACAAATGTTGGTTGCAAAGCAAGTTTCATTTACGCCATATTCTTGGCACCTGCTTTATGCCAGGCTCTTTGATGGAGGAAGGGCAGGCAGAGCAGAGGCAGATGATTCAGACAATCTACCCTGAAGAAGTTCACAGTATGGTAGGGTTAAATAAGATACACACACATCTATAATAATAATCTATAATAATAAAAGCATAATAGGCTAATTAGACCGGACAGCTTGAAGGACCTTCCAGACATCATTCCCAACATCCTTCCAGATGAAGCCGCAGGGGTGGGTGAGGCAGAGGTTGTTAGAGGAATTCAGGCAGGCAGACTGGTGAGAGGTTAGAAGCCAGCGGCGGGGATTGCAAGAGGGATGTCCAACTGCTGCTTTAGGCCGGATCCCACAGGGGTCCTGGATTGGGAGAGGGTGCAGGCTGGGCTGAGGGTCCCCTCTCCCCCATGTATGTATTTCCTGCAGGGAGCCTCTAGTATAGAATAAAACAAAGTGACCAAAGTGAGGTGTTGGAAATGCAAAGGAGTGATTTCTTTGCTCCAGTGCAAGAGCAGTGCTTTGCAAGGTTCTGCAGGGATCCATTCATGCGTGGATTCATTTATCTGACAAACAGTGCCACCTCTATGCCAGGCACTGTGTAGGTGCTGAAGATACCAAGACAGAGAGCCCACTAAGAAGAAGCCACACTCTCAGTGGGGAGACAGAATTAAATAGGTAGATAAATTGCAGTTTAGTGTGGTAAACCCAACAACAGAGGTAGATAAGTTCCATGGGACCGCATAAGATGTAATAACTCACTCTGTCAAGGATCTATTCATCGAGAAAGAGACAAATGAGCTGTGCAATGTCTTCCAGTGTCTGTCTAAAGATATAATTTGGTGGAAAAATCAGCAGAACTAGGGACATGTTTGCCACTGATATCAATATGCTCTGGTCAGGGCTACTTGGAATGCTTTTTAATTTCACTGAGTAACTTGCCTTTTAAGAGCAGAATCTGTGTCTAGTCCTATCTTTACAAATACTCCTGAGGTCCTTCCTGTTTGGTCCCAAAACACTGTGGAAACTCTTTGTGTCACAGTTGCATGTGCTACTGTCTTCCCCCTTTTTAAACCTTTATGTTTACATCCCTCTTCAAGGTTGGAAAGTGAATTGCATTTCAGAAGCCTGGACTTCTTCCCTGAACTCCAGATTGTGTATCTATTGCCTCCCCAGCATTTCCATTTGGATGTCTGTTAAGCATCTCAAATTTATGTGTCCAAAAATTAAATTCCCCACTTTCCCCTCCTTTCCCGGATTCCCCCAAAAGTAGAGGCTGAAACAAAGGCTATGTCAATAGTTTATTTGTGGAAATATTCTAATGGTTGCTCTTTAGTCCCACATAATAAATTCATTCTAACATTCTGACTTCCCTGAAACTTTTCTTTTTTTTTTTTTTCAGTGTTCATTCAGAATTGTTCTAACATCTCATTTAGCACAGACTTGTGCAGGGCCAGCTCAACCAAGGGTTCGGTGAGCCTGAGGAGAGGGGCGGCAAAGGATGTAGAAAAGACAAACAAAAAGAATAAGCTGGGTTTAGGCGGATCTCCTGTTCCTGGCTGAGGCCATAGAGAGAGATCCAGATGGCAAGCTGAGCCTTTATTTTACAGCCAGAGGTAAACAAGGTAGTGGTCACCATAGTTACAATGTTCTTGTGAGTTTCACTTGTTTTGGCAGCACTTGATGCACCTTCCACAGCCCATTAGCTACCCAGATAAGATCTAGGGAGCTCATAAAGTCAAGCTTAATTATGCTAACAGGGCTGTGCCCTGGAAACTGGGACTAAGCTGTTTGTGGCTTTGCCAACAGGTAAGTCTGAGGCTTAACCTTATAGCTGCTCCCTACACAGACTATCATCATCTCTAAGCTTAAGGACATAGCAAGGCTGTATATTAGGACTGACCCCAGATGTTTTTACCAAAACATTAAATCTAAAACCACAGGTAAATGGCCTATGCCATAAGTTCACCATCCAGCTTTATAACCTGATTCCTCTGGTTTAACATTCTAAATAGTCACTCTCACACAGTCTCATGATTCCTCTTGGTTTATATTAGCCAGTTCTGTAATTCCTTCTGAGTTAGTCTCATTCAGTGATTCTCAACTTGGGGTAATTTTGATCCTCAGGGGACATTTGGTAATGTCTGGAGACATTTTTGATTCTCATTAGTGGGAGGTTTCCACAATGTAGATGATAGGAATGCTGCTAAACAAACTAAAATACACAAGACGACCCTTCACAACAAAGAATTATTCAGCCCAAACTATCATTGGTGCTGAGATTGAGAATAAGGAACCCTGGGCTAGTTCTTTCTAGAGCAGGGATTGCAATCCCCAACATAGGCTGTGCTGAGATCTGACCCTATTTATAGGCTCAAGTCAGTGAGGGGGGTGGATATTGAGGAAAAATAAGGTCAGTTAGGAGGCACTTTCCTCAGATATATACTTTGCAGCATTCCCAGACAAGCAGAGGCTGCTTTCCTTTGCCAGGACTAAGGGAAGAGCAACAACAAAAGACTACGGGGGCTGTTGGCACAGTGGGTGACTAAAACCTGAGGGTTTAAAATTATAAGCCATGTCCACAGAAATCTCCACATTCTAGATTTCTAGGTACTATCATTTTCATAGTAGGGCCTTGGCATTGACAATGGGTGATGTTTCAAAGCTGTGCATTAAGACTCTTTTGCAGACCTGCCACCCTTATGATTATATTAAAGGCTTGATGCACAAAAATTTGTGCACTTGAGGGGGAGGGAATTCCCTCAGCCCAGCCTGTGCCCTCTCGCAGTCAGGGACCCCTCAGGGGATGTCCACCTGCTGGCTTAGACCCACTTCCCAGGGATCAGGCCTAAGCTGGCAGTCAGACATCCCGCTGGCAGCCCAGGAGCCCTCAGGGGATGTCCACTTGCCAGCGGGGAACAGGCCTAAGCTGTAGTCGGACATTCTTAGCGCTGCTTAGGAGGTGGGAGAGGCTCCCACCACCACCACTGTGCTGGCAGCCGTCAGCTTGGCTTGTGGCTGAGCAGAGCTCCCCCTGTGGGAGTGCACTGACCACCAGGGCATGGCTCCTGCATTGAGCGTCTTCCTCCTATTGGTCAGTGTGTGTCATAGTGACCAGTCATTCCCAGTCATTTTGCTGTTAGGGTCAATTTGCATATTACCCTTTTATTATATAGGACCCATTTATTATATAGGTCTATATAGGATATTGGGGCTGATTTTTAGCACAGACTTCTCAGTGGCTATCCTGCTTTCACAGGGTGCCATGATATGATTGTTGGCCAAACTGAGGCTGTCATTTTCCTTTGTTAACATCTCCAGCCCTAACTGGTTTGGCTCAGTGGATAGAGCGTCAGCCTGCGGACCGAGAGGTCCCAGGTTCAATTCCGGTCAAGGGCATGTACCTTGGCTCCGGGCATAACCTCAGCAGGGGGTGTGCAGGAGGCAGCTGATTGATGTTTCTCTCTCATCAATGTTTCTAATTCTCTATCCCTCTCCTTTCCTCTCTATAAAAAAAAATCAATAAAATATATTTTAAAAAAAGATCTCCAAAGCAGTTAATAGAAGTCAGCATCCCTTATAATTACCATTGCTTTCAGAATGCTCAATATAATCCAATGAATCATCTTCTGTCGGCACCCAATTCCAATCTGCTCTAATGGAGTACCTGTGATGCTACTGTATGTTAGAGATTATCACCACTTTCCATTTTCAACCACCAAACACTGAAAATCATCGGGGGGTCCTTATTGTCTTGTGATCAGTTTGTAGGCTCAGCTTCCAAAATCCCAGACTGAGGGTTTGCTTTCTAGAGCCACTTTTGGTGCCCACAGTTCCATTAAACGCTGAGCTTTAGACAAAGATAGTTAACTTGAGAATATGAGTTCAGGGAATTGAATAAGGGCCTCAGGGTAAACAAATAGACAAGAAGGAAAAGCCAGTACAAGAATGCATTGTTCAGTTGACATATACCTTGGGCGACTGATTGGTAGATCCTGTGTTACCTTCTGAGAAGCCTTACGATTCTGTACTGAAGTGAAGAAGAAGGAAGAGCAAAGTGTTTATCCATCACTTTTTTTCTACCATTGGTCAAGGTTGTATCACGTGCTTCTAGTTGCGCGTGAGTGTGCAGAGCTGGTTTCTGTAGGTATCCCAAGTAGTGGGCAGGGAGTGAGAGAGGCAAGGTGATGTTATGTTGCTCCTGAGAAGCTAGTTGATGCCTGTGCAGAGTTGATCATTGCACAACACACGGAAAAAGAGGTGAGGCTGGAAGGATATAGCAGGATGCACACAAGATTTCTAAACACCGTTTCTCCCTGAGTTTGAGTTAATGGTATCTCTCTCTTCAGCTGCTCAGGCCAGTCCTGGACTCATTTCTTTCTCTCACATTCCACATCTAATTTTTCCAGAAATCTTATTGATTCTACCTTCAAAGTATGTTCAGTATCTGACCACTCACCATCTCCATTGCTATTCTTTGACTATTGCCAACATGTCTCTGCTGAATTATTGCATCCAACTAATTCTGCTTTGCTACCCTTTCTAAGGTCTATTCTTAACAAAACTGCTGGAAGGATAATTTTTAAAACACAAGGGCAATCATGTTGCACTTTGCTAAAACGTATCCATTGGTTTCAGAGTAAAAACCAAAGTTCTTACAATGACCTATAAAACACTATTCAGTCAGCCCCTTTCTCCATCCACCATGACTTCATCTTCTACCACCCTCTTCTTCCCCGCCTTGATCATTCTACTTTAGTTCCTTAGAGCTTTTTTGTTCCTTGAAAAGTCTGAGCAAACTGGATCTTTGTGCTTCCTTTTCCCTCTGCTTAGAATGGTTTTTTAAAAATTAAATATCTTCATGTCACATGACTGCATCCCTTTTAAATCTTTGTTCAAGTGTTACCTTAATGAGGTCTTCCATGATTGCCTTACTTAAAATAGTGCCCCAACAGAGCATTCTTGCCTTCCTGTTTTGCTTTGTTTTTCTTCACGATACTTATTACATCCTGACATATTATAATATTACATCCTGACAGATATTTGTTTGTTGGTTTATTTGCTCTTTCCTTTTCTTTAGAATGAAACTTTGTGAAGGCAAGGACATTTATCTCTTTTGTTCATGATGTATTCCCAGTTCTTAGAACTCAAACCAATTCACTTATTATGTTCTATGTGCTATTCTAGGCACTTTCCATGTATTAACTATTTAGTTCTCACAACAGCCCTATGAGGCAAGGATTTTTCATTATCTTCATTTAAAAGACTAGAAAACAGAGGCACAAATGAATTATTTAGTTCAAAGACACATAGTAGGCACATAGTGTTTCAATGAATATCTCTTTCTGTTACCAGAGTCATTTGCATAAATTAGACTTGGGAAGCAATGTAAAATAGTGCGAAGTACATGGTCACTGGGGTCATGCAGACCTGGGTTCAAATCTGATCTTTATGGATTCAAAGACCACAGGGCAAGTTACTTAACTCTTCTGAGCTTCTGTAAATTCAAAATAATAAACCCCATCTTTTGGGACCTTGTACAATTTGCTATTGGCACATTGCTTGGCACATAGAAAGCAGTCATTAGATGGTAGGTATTTCATAGACAGAAGGCTACATATATTAATATACATCATGTATGAGGCAATCTCCTATTTGGATAGCCTGAAATAATTCTCCTATTGTTAATAGGCTCCAAGGGAAAAGTCTCTTCTAATAAAAGTAGTGAATATTGATGATTTAACAATATTGGCAGGATTACTGAAGTTAATTGTTTCCTCAGAGTGATCACTTGGTACTGTGCACCGCTAGAGCAGAAGTGTGAAGCTTATGGAGACGTGATCCTAGAGCGCTCAGAGTAACCCGCACTCATTTCATTCCTTTGGGAGGATGAAGGGGAGGGGAGCTCCTTCTCTTCAGCTTGAGAGCTCTGAGAAAGGAAGGACGGAAGTGTTCTACTGCCTCCAGGGCTCTGCCTAATGAAGCAACAATGAGTGGGTAGTGCAACTGGCTCCGTGGACTTTGATTAGTGAGAAATTCCATGGATCTCACAGAAGAAAACTTAAAAAAATTTTTTTTATTGATTTCAGAGAGAAAGAAAGGGACAAAAACATCAATGATGAAAGAGAATCATTGATCGGCTACCTTCTGCACACTCCCTCCTGGAGACCAAGCCTGCAACCTGAGCATGTGTCCTGATCCAGAATAGAGCCTTGACCTGGTTCACAGGTTGATGCTCAATCACTGAGCCATACCAGCTGGGCAGAAGAGGGCTTTTGTATAACCCACTTTATTGCAGTCTAACTGCTTCCTAATTTAAGTCTGATTGATTTCAATTTGATTAGGAAGCCAAGGGGTCTTTTTATATTTGAGAAAATAATATGGGTTTATACGATTTTATTTTTTTCTTATTCCCTATTTAAGGGACTTTTATTATGCCAGCTACTTTGATTTTTCTCCTTTCTATTTCTTAGCATTGTTCTCTTGCTATTCAGTTATGCACATTCCTATCTAAGGAATGAACAATGTTTCAGACATGTCAGACCATTAGTATCGACACAAAGAACACCAAGTAATATTTTTGGAACAGTAAGTATCACAGTGCTCCACTTTCCAGAATCTTTCTTTGTAAATGGCTTTAACAGTGACAGAATGAGAGGAGAGCCTCTACTGCTATGCACATAGAGCAGTTGGTATGTGTTTTAGGCTTTATTAGAAACAGATGTAAATACCCCCACATGATACCCTCCATTTATTTTTAGCTTACAGAAGGAAGTCAGGGAGTCACTAAATGAGGATGGTAATTGCCTGTGTCGCTATTAATTAAATAAATATTTAAAATGAGCATTAGCTAGATAATAGGTGCACATCCGACATAGAGAAGTAATGCAGTAAGATGTACAGAGACAAGGAAGGCAAAGGTTGGCTTGCAAAATCACATTGCCTCTCAAAGCTTTTTT
>PVJC01024618.1:0-25405 GCA_004026665.1 Murina feae | reverse complement strand
AAATCTGATGAACAGAATAAACTGGTGAATAGAATCAGAGGCATAGAAAGGGAGTGGACTGACAATTTTGGGGGATTAAGGGTGTTGGGGGTGTGTGAAGAGAATGGACAATAATCATACACCTATGGATGAGGACAGTGGGGGGGGCAAGGACAGAAGGTGGGGTGGGAACTGGGAGGAGGGGAGCTATGGGGGAAAAAAGAGGAACAACTATAATAATTTGAACAATAAAGATAAATTTTAAAAATATTTAAAAAAAAGATATTTAGTCTTTAATATATACTCAGCAGTGTCTCCTTCTGAATTGCACTTATTCCATCAGTCTCAGCCTCACTTATGCTGAGTTCTCCACAAGGATAGATGGCTGTATCAAGCTGTAATTGTGGCAGGGGCAAAGTTTCCATGGTATACATCTTTCTGCTATGACAGAGTCTTTTGTATAAGGTTTGCACACAAAGGATGCTCAGTAAATGTTTGCTGAACCATGGGGAGAATGAATTAATTAGCCCACATTAAAAGGAAATAAAATTAAACTGTTTTCTAAAGTCAAAATATTTTATAGAGAGTGCACGTGGGACAATAATTTTATAGTGCAAAGACTATATTCATGCTCTGATACTAAAAATAGTTTGTACTTTTATGGTAAAAAAGTAGAGCCCCACATAAATATTTGCACATGAAAGAGTGCTCAGTAAATTCCACCTCACTCCCACCGCCTCCCTCTCTGTCTCTGCTGCCTGTCTGGTCTCTTTTGGATCACCTCTGAAAATGGAAGGCTGCAGTTTCCCCGGGCCCGCTTTTCCTGGCAGCACTAGCTATTTTACTATCCGAATAGGCTAGGACACTGGGAAGACAGCCTATGTGACATTCCATACAGAACAGCAGACACCATATTCTTGGAATAAACTTTTGCCTGGTGTGTATGTGCTGATCAGTATCTCATTTTACATTCATATCCCCAGAGAGGAAAAATAAAGGTCATACTGTATTGGCTTTTTTTTTCTTGTAAGCAATTAACGTTGGAATGCAACAAGAGTGTGTGATTAGCAATGTTGTCAATTGGAAAAATAATTATTCCAACCTTCAATCATGCAACTTTAATTATCGAGCACATTCTTCTATGTGCTACAAACACTATAGTGGAGACAATGAGTACGGTACTTTTCTTCTGGAGAACCTAGAGTCCAGCAGAAGGGATAGACTTTAAAGGATACCAGAAAGAAAGGTTTATATTTATACATTAAGTGTTAAATATTAGAAAATTAAAAAAGGTGAGAGTAAAAGAGAAAGGTAAGAGCAAAAGAGGGCAAAGGGCAGACCCTGGGTGAAAATGTGGCCAGGAAAACCTCCCTAAGTAGGTGACATCTCAGCTCAGGCCTAAAGGACCAGAAGAAGCATGCGAAGAGCAGAGGGAAGACCACTTCAGGTGGAGAGAACAGCACGATGTGTAAGGTACCTGAGACTGGAAATAACTTCAATATCTGAAGAAATGAAGAAAAGTTAGATGGACAGGAACCAATGAGTGAGAGACAGTAATATGAGTTGAAGCTAAAGAAACAGGGATATGGATAACGGAGCACAGCAGCTCATAGGAGTTTGAATTTTAATGTGCATACCTGAGAAGCCACTAAGAGGACTTACATCTGGGAATGATATGATCAAATATGTATTTTTAAAAGATCACACTAGCTACATTATGGAGAATGGATTGAAAGGGCTCAAGAATGGAAATGTGAACATGGGAAAGGTAGCTCAGTTTTTCAAGGCAGGGATAGCTCATAGGGATAGCTCATGGTTTTAAAGGTTTACTTCACTATGTGCAACACTAGCCTGGGCCCTTTGTCACTAAGTAATGTCCTCGAGGAGCTTCACTGTAGCTGGGGAGAAGGACACATATGCAGCCAACTCTACAACAGGATACAAAATAAAAATGGTCAAAAGTAGAGTACAGAGTGACCATATATTCCAGTTTTCCAGAAAGTCCTGATTTATGCTTATTTTTCCAAGGTAAGTATTAATGATGCCCTCTCAGAAATGTCATATATTAGGTCAGTGGTTCTCAACCTTCCTAATGCCTTGACCCATTAATACACTTCCTCATGTTGTTGTGACCCCCAACCATAAAATTATTTTCGTTGCTACTTCATGACTGTAATATTGCTACTGTTATGAATCGCAATGTAAATACCTGATATGCAGGATGTATTTAGGTGACCCCTATGAAAGTGTCATTCGACCCCAGGTTGAGATCCGCTGCATTAAGTGGTACATTCTGAGGTCACCCTTGTAATAAACAAAGGATCATGGGAGCTCTGAAGAAAATGTAATTAATTCTGATGGAAAACATCACAAAAGCCCACAAAAAAAGCAGATTTGAAGTCACCACTGAAAAATAAATTTGACTTTTGAAGGCCATTCCAAAGGGAACAGCAGTGTGGAGTAAGAACAGCGCTCATGCAAACAACGGAGCTACAGCTTGGTGTTTATAGAGAGTAGCTGGGAAGGTATGCTCGAGCAAACTTAGTTAGGACCTAAATGTCCTACACTAAGGGGCTTCAATTTTATTTAGGTGGTTATGGGTCGCTGAAATCTTTTTACAAGAGAGGAGAATGGCAATGAGTGAAATAATGCTGAACTTTAGTGAGAATCCAGATAAGTATTGTATTGTTAAATATCAATATGATTTTGAGTGAAAAGGGCCATCATGGTAAAGGGAGCAAGGAACTAGGTGGCAAAGACAACTTTGGGAGCTAATCTAAGTGGTTTTCCATACAATCCTGGCTGAATGGAGAAGCAAGCAAGAGGCATCGGATGGAAGAAGTAAGAACAGAGAACCAAGGAGCTGAAAGTGTAGCCTCCAGGCAAGCTTAACGATGGAGGTGTAAAATGGGCTGTCAGGTCTGAAGAGGAGGCAGAGAAAAGCAAGGTCAGAATCACCAAGGAAACAGTTTTTAAAAGTCCATATCCTTCCTTTCCAATATCCTGATATGCCAATTTCTCTCCTCACTCTACCTGAAGGAGGAAGAGAATGTTTAAGTCCAATATATCCCTCTCCCCTTCACACACAGTTCCACAGTCACACCCCCTCAGTGCCTCTCCCTATCCTCCCTCACTGCCACATCCATTTGATAAATACAGATTTAGAGTTTTAATACAGGGAGGTAGGAGGTAGGTGACAACTACACAAATGGGTTAATAAGTTTAGAAAAGTACCATTTAGCCTTTCAGCAGTGAGTGCAGGGTCCACTGTCCAGCTTTATATTTCACCTGAAAGACAGAGGCATTTCCCATCCTTCTCCTTATTTCTTAGGGAAGTCTGATGATAGTATTTTTTAAATCAAAAGTCATTATTGAAAATCTTATTCATACAGTATGATAATTTCATTAGCAACTGTTCAGATCATTTTTCACCCATCTCCAGGGTAACAGCATTTCTGGTCTCATAGCAATGCATTAAAAATGAATACTACCTACTGTTGACACACCTCAGGCAATTGTTAAATCATAAGTGTAGGTTTTGCTACTTAAACGAAAATTCTTCTGATGGTTTTTATTATGTTTGATTTTAGAAAGGAAAATATTTCCTTTTGAATTTGTAGAACTCAAACCAGAAATTCAAGTATAACATTTTATTAAACCAAAGCTTTCTTTGTAATGAAGAAAACAGTTAATAATTTTTAAGCACAAATGCACAGGTAATATTTTTCAGATTTCATTCACACCTGCTCCCCAATACTGCCACCAAATAATACCAAACTTTGTAATATGGAGAACTCATTAAACTTATACAGCTTAAGAGCTCAACACCACTGTGGTGCTGAAGGAAGAAATAAATAAATAGAACCTAAAAGAAAGAATAATGAAAAACTCCGGTTACCATGTGTATGAAAGCTGTGTTATTTGAGAGAGTTGGTAAGTTTAAGGAGAGAATAATACAACACAAATATTCTGCAAACCCCTACCAAAAAGTAGTCATTTTGAAAACACTATTTTCTGTAATACAATAACTATAGCATTTGGCAGAAGCATTTCTGCCAAGTAATATTTTGGAAAAGAACTCAATTAGTAAATATACAGAAAAAGAACACAGTCCTAGTATTCATAAAATTATTTTCACACAAAAAGTTTAAAAAATGTTTTAATTTATTATAAGTTTTACTAACAATATAGTAATATTTCCTTTCCCTTTTCAAACAATAAAAATGAGTACAATTCAGTTTACTTAAAAATATTATTCATACAGCATCTGTACTGGAGTTACCCAAGGACTTGGCATAACATGCTGATCCCCACCCAGGGGACTCTGGCTCCACAAGTCAGAATTGATGCCTGGGAATTTGCACGTTCACAAAAGCCCCAGAGTTGTTCCAAAATAGGTAGTACTATGTAGACTAATTGAGAAACATTTTTCTGTATGTTCTTATCCAGAAAATGTAGCTAATTGCTTCTCAATCTAATTATAGCTAATCTCAGCCACCCAAAACTATCACTGACAATCAGAACCTGTCCACTTTTGTACTACATGATTTCAAAACATGACACCAGCACTTACTGAGAAAACACAGGTGCAAACAGTTTTCACAGAGACCTGCTACAATAGCATCACTGTAGGCAACACACACACGGGAGAAGTGGCAGCTTCTGCAGAGCTGTGATCAATGAACACAGGTAAAGTGTTTCAGCAGCCTCCAGAGAAACACCAGGTGGGCCCCTGGCAGGACTTGCCTGCATTGGTGAGGCACTTGGTTTCTGCTTCTGTGTGTGCATCTGGAAGCACAAAGGTGAGGAAAGAACCAAAGCTCCAGCAAGAACTTTGCTATATCTGCTTGGTATGAAATCGTCGACTCTTGCAACAATAAGCAATGCTCCAGAATTCATTGAGAAAGCTGAAATAGGTTCCTTTAGACATCATTAGGACCCAGCAGTAGCTCAAGTGCACTAGAACAGTTGGGTTCCTGTAGCAAAGCAGGTCTAATGGGACTGAGGGTTTAATACAGCAACAGGTGTGCCATAAAGGTCCTGTAGGCCCGAGCCTCAGGGACTCTCTAAAAGCAAATATCGGTCCTACTTAAACAAAGCATATAAATTCAGTATAATTTTGTTTCATAGTATTCACTGAAATGTTCAAGGGAAAGCTAACAAATGCAGTAATGCTGTATTCTATCTTCATATTTAATTAAAAAGAAAGCTAACAGCACTTCCAAGAGGGAGGTCATTCCTTGTTCAGCACAAGATTCTTCGGTTCAAAGCTATTTTGAGAACAGGCAATAAAGCAATTCAACATATGAACACTTACAAAAGTTACCATTTCAGAAATGCTACTGATGCTTTAGCCAACAACTCTGAAGATGTAATAGAAATGACAATCCCTGCAGGCAGCCAAAAGAGAATCAAGAACATCATCCACTGTCAAATTTCAATCAAACCCACTATCTTCCTCTTCCCTCAGAGTGCCTGGGGGCACCAATTGCCTTTAACAGAATTGTATCATAGAAAAAAAGGTTTATAGGAGAAAAGGTGCATGCAAGAACTTAAATATAAATGTCTCTAAGTTCAAGAGGTCACATAATCATTTTGTCCTGCATACTAACTCTATGAACAACAGAGGAAGAAAAAGAAGGTATCCTACAAAAAACTAACAGAATACTACAAGATGAGAGCAGATTTAAAATAACCTTACAAGTTTTATGCATTTAAAGAGAACCACACAAAGGTGAGTTGTGGGCAGATGGCTTGGTTTCCAGCCCAATGAGTGCACAGTTGGCTCTCAGGGCAGGATGAAACATTCAGCTCTACCTATGTGAAAATACTGAATCTTCAAATGCACTTTTGGATTTTCCTCCTTGGAAAAATAATTATAAACTGGGCATCAAGACATCCAACAGTTCTCAAGTAACATTTACCATACACAGATGCCTGCCTTAAAGCCCACCCACAATTTCATTTTCAATTAGTAGCTCCTCGAAAGACAGTAATGAAAGCAGTTGCTAAAGAGCATTCAGATGTCACTGAAAGACTGCAAACCCAAACTGTAAATAGCATATTATGAGTCGCCTGTCACCACCATCAAGTCCCACAGGAATCTCGCAACACGTGGCTATCACAACCATCTGCTCAGCTCCCACCAACATCACTGCAAACCACACAGCCACCCACCCACTCCCACCTCCCACTCACTACCTGTCATGTACAGATTTGTGTGGAGATGGGATTGCTGTGAGCAGATTAGAATGCAGAACACACAGAGGTTTATTTCATGTTCTGTAATTAAAATCTGACCATATGCAGATAGCATTTTATCATCAGAAGAGGGAAAATGTAAAATTAACACAAAAATGCAATCTTTAATGAAGAAAGGGAGTTCTGTCTAACCTCATCCATCAACTATTAAAAATAGAGTGGCTAAATCTTGTTACAAGAAGAACATGTTCCTTCACGATTCAATCACTAATATTACAGGAATTCATGGCAGGTAGAGCCGGAAATCATGACTACACTTTGTCCTTCTCACTCCTCTACAACATAGGGGATTTAAGTGGCCCTTGATAGTAAAATTTTGCATACACATACATATAACAAATCCTTAATTCAGGATTAATGAATTTCACTGTTTTGTGGAATAATTACTATAGGTCTCAGGATTGCTCAAGCTGAGTTACTGGCCATTCTTTTCCTTGCTGTCAGCCTATTTTATTTCTGCCACTTTTATTTTGTGCGATGATAGTCAACGTGCTATGTCCATTTTTAGTAATATTTACTAAGTTTTAATTAAGAATTATATAAGTCACTTGGGATAAAATTTATTACCAGGCACATCACTCCAAACACATCTGTCTCTCTGAAGTCGAGTAATATTTATGCTCACTCTTTCTAACATTCAGGGCCGACAACATATCCCAGACAACAAAGTAAGGTGTCAGGAGACATGTAATAAAAAATTGTAGACCTCAAAACATAAACTATCACTGCTCCCAAATGCCGAAGTTAAAACAAAAGAAAGCAAAACACCCTTCATATAATTTATTGTATTAGTCTCAGGTTTCCAAATACCTCCACTACAAAGCACAACTAATTCTGAACAGCAATAAGCCTGCATTGGGGTTTCCTCAATAACTGATGTTAAAACTAGCATTTTATTCTTATTTCAATTCAATCAAGATTCTAAGAGCAACTTTAAGCCAATCTTTCTTCACCTAATCCTTCATTATATGTTTTTATTCTTATTCCTGTAGTTTCAACAAAGGGAAAAAAGTCAGGTGCAACTTACATTCATAAGAAGAAAAAATTAAAGATTCATTTAATATCTGTAATTTTCATGTGATGACATATTTTTTGAAAAACCAGTGAAATCCCAATTAACACATTAAACTTGAAATTGTGAAGTATGAAAAATGATTTAACTGCAGCTCACATTTCTTGACTCTAGCTCAAGGTACCCTCAGTTATTTAACATAATAACAAAGCAAAGTTCATGTATACTTTTATTACTAAAGTTCCTAATTATATCAGTGTTTCAAGTGTTCTGATTTCCAGACACCTGGCTCAAGAGTCAAGCTGGATAAATACCTGTGTGATTTCAGTCTAGATTTCCACCCAAAACTAATTAGCAGTTCTTCAGAAATGTCACTTTAACTGGGTCTGTTTAATCAAAGTTTTCCATTATGAATCCTCCTTTGCAAGTTAATTTCTACTAGTAACAAATCTCACAGAGAAGTCCTTAGACAATCTGAGTCAGTCCAACTGAAATAAAGGACCAGCCTCTGATAGTAAATGCGCTCAAAGGAAAAGAGCATGAGTGAGAAACACTGTCCCCTTAGGAGAGGTGGAGAGTCCAGATGGTGGCTTAGTCACCTGGACTCTTCTGTACCCATACAACCAGTTACTCCAAATAAGGTCATGCAAAGCAGAGGCAACCACCAGGCATTGCTCTAACAAAAGTTCTCATTTTAAAGGCGTGGCACTGGGATTAAGCCCTCTTTTTCCAGAAATCAGTATACATTTTGATGTCCCCAGTTTATATTTTTGTATACAATTTTGTTATCTTCATGTAAACTCCACATCTTCCACCAAGTTTAATACCACCATACTAGATTTTCAGAGAGAAAAGGAAATTTCCATTCCTTACAAGCAATACCTACTCAGTTCAATTGCACAAAGATTTTAAAACCACATAAGGCATTCCTACATAAGCCATTCTCACCAGCAAGTTTAGAATCTACCTGGTTAGACTCCTGAAGTAATCTTGAATTCTTTTATTCTCCCCTCAAATGGTATTCTTCTATGGCAAAGAAGCAATTTCAATAGGTTATATCTTTATCTGGGAAATTCTGCCCTTAGATAAATGGATTTTTGTCACATAAAATTCAGTTAGGAAGTAGACTCCACAATTTAGTTTGATGATCCATCCTGCTGTCTGTTAATCAGAAGAGTTCATATAATCCCTAAATTCCTCCTAATCCAATTAATCCTGTACCCTCTGGTTCAGTTCATACTAGAGACACAAAGGACAGACTAATGGACTAAATAGAGATTTAGAAATATGCACTCATAACCAAATCTGAGAATTCTCTGAACTCTCATCAACTTTTCCTCATTGCCTCTCTATTTTTAAAACTGCTTTGTTCACTCTGTGTTTTAAACTATAAAATACTAAAATTTTAAAACATCCTGTATGGTCTAGAAGTTAGACATAATGAAAGAAAACTCAAAACACTAGGAAGAATTAAATTTTCCAAAAATGCTGAGAAAGACATAATTTCGCTAAGAATCCTGGCAACACATCAATTCATTGTGTTCTCAGTTATTTCATTGTGATTTAGTCTCCCAATTAGAGAATAAAGCTCCTTACAGAGAGGACCTGTACAACCTCTCTTTTGCTTTTCCCTCTCCCAAGTCTAAGAAGGAACCAGAAACTAACATGCCCCTATTAGTAAGAGCTAAAACTTTTTATGTAATGGTTGAGTGCTCAGAAAATGAGCAAATAGTTCTGTGTGGGACAAATATAGGCCAAGGGGAGCCAGAAAGACATGTTCTCTGTTGTGTAACAGTTAACTTGGTCCTTTATTTTTTTAAAAATATTTGTATATGTTTTTATTTATTTCAGCAAAAGGCAGGGAGAGGACACAGAGAGAGAAATATCAGTGATGAGAGAGAATCATCAATTGGCTGTTTCCTGCACACCCCCTACTGAGGATCAAGCCCACAGCTCAGACATGTGCCCTGACTTCCTGGTTCAAAGGTCAATGCTCAACCACTGAACCAAACTGTCCAGGCCTAGTCATAATTTTAAAGAAACATGGAACAGAGAGGAAGCAACCTGAGAAACCTCTCATTTTACTGATGGGCAGGAATAGACCATGAATTGTTCAGGGTTTCATAGCAGCACATGTGACTCTAGGAATATTACAAATGAAAAGTATTAGGTCTTTATCTCAATTATCAACTGCTTCCCTTTCCAATAGAAAAATAACACTTGATTTGGATAGTATATTTTGGCATGAACATTGAGGATAAGAAAGACCACTTGTTTTTAAATCCCTTACAAAGGCCAAAATCTGATACATTTTTCCTTCTCTCTGATTCATACATAACAGGGAGTCACTATAATTACTTTTCAAATATTTTAACTAAAACAAGGATAAGTTTGATTTCTCTAGCACAAAAAAGGTGATCATAAGGACCAATAACTACTCACATTTGAGACATATAGTCCTAGCCTTCTTTATGATCATAAACCATTTTACCAGAGGACAATGTAGAAAGAAAAGTTTTGAGGACTGAGAATAGAAAAGTCAGGGTCTGGGAATAAGGGTGTCAAGGAATAAGAACGATGGCTTAGTGTAGGCTCAGAATTAAATTATATATATATTTTTTTCTTTTTGGCCTGAAAGGGTAAGAAGCTTTTGCTTATCCCATTTGGAGGGAGGACTTGGGAGAGAGATGGTAGTTACACTGCAACCTGTCCACTGGGAAAAATTACTTTTCTCACATATCTCACATGGAAGGCATGAATTGAGAGTCACAAATACCACGGGAACATCACTGTTTATGGAACATAGCCCTTCTTCCCCCCACCCCACTCTACATGGGAAAAATAAATTAATAAAAATATAGACCATCATCCAAATGTGCTTGCTTTCAAACTTTCCAGCTTTCTCTGTTCTCTGAACTTGGTATTTTATTCAGTTTCTTCTTACGTCTTCATAGGCCATTTCTATGACCAAAATCACTGCTTCTGACCAAGTACTCAAGTAATTCCTAGAACCCCTACACTGTAGATCCCCTACATTCTATGACCTGGAGTTCTCTTTTCCTTCATGCGTAATCCTCTTCTCGGTCAAGAAAGGCAGAACATACAGAGATAATAAGCAAGCTAAATAAATCTGAGTCTAAACCCTGGCTCAGTTTGATCTCTTACTGCTAAGTGGCCTGAAACAAGCCACTTGACCTCTTTGAGCCCCAGCTTTCCCATCTGTACAGTAATCATATTACCTACTAGCTACGATTGATGTGAGAATTACATATTATACCACACAAACTTTCTTATGCAATGACTATAACATGGCATGATTAGATAAATGTTAATAATTTTATATAATAAAAGCCTAATATGCTAAGTGTCTGACCATTCAACTGTTTGACCTGTCACTATGATGTGCACTGACCACCATGGGGCAGACTCTCTGACTGGTAAGGTAGCTTGCTGCTGGGGTGCGCCAATTGGGACTGAGCAAGATGGCCGGACATGCTCTGGAGCCGTCCTGTGGTCCCTCCCAGGCCCCGATGGCCCAAGAGATGGGTCAGTAATACCCTGAAGCCTTCCTGCAGGCCCTCCCCGCCCTGAATGTGTACCAGTGGGGTCCTTCAGCCTGGCCTGTGCCCTCCTGCAATCCAGGACCCATTGGGGGATGTCAGAGAGTCGGTTCTGGCCTGATCTCTGCAGGCCAGGCTGAGGGACCCCACTGATGTATGAAGCTGTGCACCGGGCCTCTATTTATTAATATAACTGTGAATTGGCATTTTATACCAGGACATGTGCTCCTTTAGAAAAACTGCCCTGTACATCATGTTTGGGGATACTCCCTGAGATTCTTCTGAGTCTATGTTGAAATCTATTACTTTAGATTTCTTCTCAGGAGTGTATCCTTTATTACCCATCAGGTTGAACTCTAATCCCAAAATGTCCACTAAAATTTATTGAAGCCTTTGGTCCTCCCAATCTTTTAACTAAAAATCATCACCAAAAATATATTCTTTATGCTTTATAAGAATTATTTCCAAACTGACCTTACCACTACCAAATAGGAACTTTCTAAAACTACGAATTTGTGTGCCTCTTCCCCTAGAAATTAATTCATTAGGTCCTAGAGAGGGGCCAGGGATTTATGTTTCAAAAAGGCTTATGATATGATTCCAATGACCTGTGATGTGTTGGAACCATTGCTTTATATGATCCCAGATCTTCCCCCTCTGCAAAGAAACATGTGCAAACTAGAAATTACCTGTTTAGCTTCTAATTAGAGCACCTGCTCTGTTTCCTTCAAGTGGTAGTCAACCCTACCCAGTAGTCCCGCCAAAAACAAACAAAACACACCCAGGACACAGGTAACTCAGCAGATACTAAAGCCTCTGGATTTGTGCAGAAAAACGGCTATAAGCAGCTTTGTTTCTCATTATTAATCTATCTCATGTGGGGATTTCCACAGGCAGAAAGGCTCTCCAGATGCCAAGAGCTATGTTTTCTTGTGGATCATTGAAACCTAATTATTAACAGACCAGTAATCCTCATGACCAGACTTTCATAAAGTCAGAAGATCAGATAGTCTTGAATTATGGGCTACAGAGAGCAACTAAGGCTGCAAAAGGCAAGTTCATTTCTTCACTGCTGCTCTCCCACATGCCACAGCACTGAGCTTCCCGGGAAGACCCAAACCACGGCAAGGAACTCCTTACATGGAGATAACCATTTTTTTGCACCTAAGAGCCTTTAGATACACGGTGTATGTGATCAAATCAGCCTGTTCTGTTTGTCCTAATTATGAGGATCTCTCCTCTACCAGCTGGGCTACCTTGGCTCCATCAAGACTTCAGATAGTCAGCCTGCCCTGAATGTCAATCGAAGCAGCATCGAACTTTGTTACACAGAGCACATCTGACTAAAAGGGTACCATGCCGAAGTTTCAAATCATAACAAAAAACACTGAGCTTGGTTTAGTATACTGTTTCAGAAGAACAAAGCTCTGCAGGGCAGCCTTTCAGCATCGCACACGGATATCTTCTCCACCTGTTAAGAAGAACCACTGAGGAACAGGTACCTAAGGAGGGGATTTTTCGGTCATAGAAAAGAACAAAGCCAAGCTTTCTCACCTGTCTGAGTCCCTTTGGCATCTTCTTTCTCTTCCCGAGGTGCTGGCAGAGATTGCGGTCATTTTCTCGATCTGAGCTGTAGTGATGTGGGTGGCTGAGGCGGCTCTTCTTGGAATGAAAGGACAAGCCGTTGGTAAGTGCTTCTCGTTTCTTCTTAGTCAGAGGGGTCTGGCGTTTCTCCACACGTTCCTGAGGCTTAAGTGCTACATCTTTCTGTAGAAGAGAAGGGAAGTGGTGGTTATATAGGTATCTAGGGTCACACTCAAAATATGGGTTAAATAAATTTATTAAAAGGGAGGGTGGGAAGGACAGGAAAGTGGGTAAGAGAATACTGAAAACTAAGAAACTTGGCTCTTAATTTTTCTTAGCTCCTAATGCCACCATAAATATATCCTTTCTATTCCTATTGGGCAAAAAGAAATTCAACTAAGCATAAAGTACGTGTCCATTAAATGTGATTTCACTGCTCCTGGGACAATGGCTTTCTATTTGATTTTGTGCTGGGTCCAGCACACAGTATTCCCCAAGGAGGCTTAGTACACTCACTTCCCAAGACGGTACATCAATTATGTTTTGAAAAAAAGAGTCCTAAGTGCATGCACTATTCAAAAACAGCAGCATAAGACTGAACATACCAGGGCCAGGTGGATGTGAGCCAGCAAGAAGGAAACTGTCAATTCATACGATTAAGATGTTTCCTTAATGCATTATATTTTCACCACAAGTTCCTCTGAGCATCCGTAATTCCCATCTTCATTGCAAAACATAACAATATTATCACCAAGATCAAAAGCAACTTTTTATTTATTCCTGTGTGTGGTGGGGGTGGAAGAAAGGGTAATAGAAGGATAATGGATGTTCTGGAATAAAAAGTAGCATCTGTAGAAACTACAGTCAAGAATTTGAGGCCACACAACCTAGTAAATTATGTGTTTACTGGCAGCTCAGGATATACTGAGATCCCAAAGGACCTGGGTTTGAGCCCTGACACATTATACGTTATGAGACATGGAGTAAATCACTGCAATTATGAGCCCATATGTAAAATGAGCTCAGTGATGACCTGATTCCATACATGTGAATGTCTTTTAATTCCTGAGAAATATTGTCACATGAAACACTAACATTAAAAATATTTGGCACTGCCCTGACTGATGTCACAGTGGTTAAAGCATCAGCCCCTGCACCGAAGAGTCACAGATCCAATTCCCAGTCAAGGGCATGTACCTGGGTTGCAGGGTCAATCCCCTGCCCAGATTGGGGTGCATGCTGGAGACAATCAATCGATGCCTTTATCTCTGTCTCGGTTTCTCTCTCTTTCTCTTTCTCGACCCTTCTCACCCCTCCCTTCTACTCTCTCTAAAAATCAATGGAAAACACATCCTTGGGTGAGAATTAACACAAAAAAATTGGCACTATAGCATTTGTAAATGATTGGATATGAAACTCTTCACCTCCACCTAATTCCTGTGTCTATAATCCTAAATAGACATTTAAAAATAATATAAAGCCAGAGCAAAAACTTCCCTTCTTAAAATTCCACTCTTTCTGCTCTGTCATAGTTAATTTTTTTATATTATTAAATTTATTGGGGTTACATTGGGCAACATAATCAGACAGGTTTCAGGTGTGGGTTTCTATGATAGCCAATATTTTTGAAGCAGTTATCTATTGTACTGCTTCTACTACTATATCCCAACACTCCCCACTTGACTTATGCAGACCTCCTCAATAACTTTTCCCAGATAAGTCACACAACATTGTTTGGGACTTCGGGCCTTTATAGCTACTTTGCCTTGGCCGCAAAAGACCTCCCTTCCAGATGTACCCGGTGTGGCTCAGTGGATAGAGCATTGGCCTGCGGACTGAAAGGTCCCAGGTTTGATTCCAGTCAAGGGCATGTACCTTGGTTGTGGGCATATCTCCAGGAGGAGGTGTGCAGGAGGCAGCTGATAGATGTTTCTCTCTCATCAATGTTTCTAACTTTCTATCCCTCTCCCTTTCTCTCTGTAAAAAATCAATAAAATATTTTTTTTTAAAAAAGACCTCCCTTCCATAGTTCTCTCTTTTCTAGTTCAAGGACTTTTTGCAGTGCTGCCTATTCAGGAAGAACTTTATATAATTCAAAAGCAATCTTCTCAAGCTTCCACTCATTTAACAAATATATTTTGGGCATCTAGTACTAGTATATACCAATTACAAACTCATCACTGTCCTATAGTGCTAAAAAAAAACAATTTTATGGGGGAAATCCCCACCTCATGGAGTTTAGAATTTAAGAGACAAATACTAATCAAAGCACACAAATGTGTAATTGTCAACTGAACTAACTGCTCTAAATAAAAGGTAAAGAGTACTAAAATTGGGGGAAATAGTCTAGTCTAGAGGAGGGGGCTGTGGCTAAAAACATGAGTGCCATTTGATCTAGATTTGAAACTCTGAGCAGAGAGAAAAGCTTGTGCAAAGACCCAGAGGCAGCTGGTAGCATGATTCCTTGAAAGGACAAGGGCAGGGAGTAAGTATTGTTTATCTCAGTAACCCCAGAGCTTCACATACAGAGTCAGGCAAATAATAGATGGTACATATATTTATACTTGCTAAATAAATAAATAAGACAACTAGTCAAAATATCCACACCTACAAACCACAATCTAACCTAATAAAAGAGTAATATGCAAATTGACCCTCACACCATTACACCCAAGCCACGCCCACCAGCCAAGCCATGCCCACCAGCCAATCAGAGCAGCTATATGCAAATTAACTCAGCCAAGATGGCAGCCAGTAGCCAGGTAGCTACAGAGCTAGAGCAAACAGGAGGCTTCTGTTGCACTAGCAATGGAGGAAACTGCCTGTCTAGCCGGCTGTGGCCTTCCGCTCAAGGCAATCAAGTTTCAATTATAGAAGATAAATCAACTCCAGAAACCTGATTCCAGCCAATCTCGCTGGGACATTGGGTCAATGGGAGCTGTGGCCAGCCTGCAAACAGCCATCAGCCCTCACCCAAGCTGCCCAGGCACCCCAGTGGGGGAGATACCCACCTTGAAGGGGCTGTGGCCAACCTGCAAACAGCCATCAGACCCTCACCCAGGATGGCCAGGCACCCCAGCAGGAACCCCACCCTGATCCAGGACACCCTTCAGGGCAAATCAGCCGGCCTCCACCCATGCACCAGGCTTCTATCCTATATAATAAAAGGGTAATATGCAAATTCACCCTAACAGCAGAAGGACTGGTTATGACTGATCACTATGACACACACTGACCACCAGGGGGCAGATGCTCAATGCAAGAGCTGCCCCTGGTGGTCAGGGCACTCCCACAGGGGGAGCTCTGCTCAGCCACAAGCCAGAAGGCTGCCAGTACAGTGGTGGTGGTTGTGGGAGTCTCTCCCGCCTACTCAGCAGCACTAAGGATGTCCGACTGCAGCTTAGACCTGCTCCCTGATGGCAAGTGGACATCGCCCAAGGGTTCCTGGGCTGCCAGAGCGATGTCTGTCTGCCATCTTAGGGCTGATTGCCCGGGGAGCAGGCCTAAGCCAGCAGGTGGACATCCCTAGAGGGGTCCCAGACTGCGAGAGGGCATAGGCCGGGCAGAGGGAACCCCCTCCTCCCGAGTGCACAAATTTTTGTGCACCAGGCTCCTAGTAATATATATTAGCCTAATAGGCCATTACGACCAATCGACCTAATGGGTCAACTGGTCACTATGATGCACACTGACTACTAGGGAGCAGATGCTCAATGCAGGAGCTGCCCCCTGATGGTCAGTGCACTCTCACAGCCAACCTTCCGTGGACCCTCCCCCAAGTCGGCCAGCCCCTAGCATCCCTGATCGGGACTGGGTAAGATGGCCCCAATTGACAGCCAGGATGAGGGACCCCACCTGTGCACAAATTTGTGCACCGGGCCTATAGTGATTTAATAATATCCCAGGCTGCATCTAACACAGAGTAAAGCAAGCTAGAAAAGTTGATTAAAGCAGAAAACCAAGAAACCTAGCAGGCACTGATGGCACACAAGAAGGATCACAGAAAATAGCAAGAAGCCCCAGAAAAGAAGAAAAGCCTTGTCCTTGGAGCAAAAAGATATCAAAAATAACAATCTCATAAGGCAAATGTGCACCTCTGTCTAACAACACTACCGATGATTTACCCTCTCCCATTGAAGAGACAGGCCTCCTGATGCAATGAGAATGCGGTAAGATGTATTCAGAGGAGGAGTTGAGATTAAAGCAAGTGTTCATGGCCATTGACTCCACAGTCTCAGAACCTTGTACACTGTACCTAACACCTGTTAAAAGTTCATAAAGACTGCTCTGTTTATTCCTTTGCCATTGTCCACTACCAGCCAGCTATGTCTGACATCTGCTCAGCTCAAACTATTCAGTGCTTAGTCTCACATGTAATCATGATAGTCAGTTATCATGAAAAGACACTCAGTTATAATGACAATGCTAGCAGAAGCCCCAGGTGAGTTCCATCATGGACTACTTCTATATAATATGATTAAATCGTACCACTTCTAAGAATAATATATAAATTCCACACAGAGTAAACACACACACACACACACACACACACACACATCCTTTCTTTGTGATATAAACCCACCTTCTGCCCTGCATAACATGCATATGGAGTATCAGATTAATAAACAAATGATATTTAATAATGTATCAACTGGGCTTTTAAAAAAATTATGTCTCTCTTTAGAGACCAAATCTTTCATACCAAAGGTGCTCCACAGTATATTGGAAATTATGTGCAATTCCACACAGATGTGAATTAATATTTATGAGAGTTTGTACAATTTTTTCCAAATTCATTTTATTCTCATGTAGCTTAATCAAGGCATTCTCACTGCACTGCAGAACAGCTCCACAGAAAAAAATAGACCCCATGCCGTGATGTTAGCCTGTAAGAGACCTGCTGAAGTCTTAGCAGCAGTACAATCATCTTAGCTCCAATTAATATTGAGATTTTCAACTCTGGAGGGTGTGGAGAGGGAAGGGGAAGAGAGACCAGAATAAATTGTGTGTAGAGTAGAGGCTTAACAGGTAAAGAAGAAATGAAGAGTGTTTTAAAGGTTTTTATTATATGAGAAGTTTATATTTTCAAAGGCTAGAGATTATCTTTATTCTTTCAAAGGAATAGTTATTATTTATAAATTACTATATAGGTCCTTTAGTACAATTCCTGAATAAACAGGCCATTATTTCTTTATTCCCTCTATGAACATTTACTGACTGCATATTATGCATATATTTAAACAATTGTTTAATTTTCATTAACTGTCTTGGGACACAAAAATGGCAAAAACTTTCCATTATAAACAATGAGAATGAAAGACAAATAGATTTATTATAAAAGCCATCAGCCTTTAATAGTCTAAAGAGCTGTGCACCTGATTACATACACGTGTATATGTAAACATATAAACAATTTTCAATCTTTTTCTCCTTGTGGCACATATAAATTAATTATTAAAATTCTGCAGCACAGTAAAACATGTGAAGTAAAAAATAGGTATAATTTAGATTCATTCACATCAGACAGCCATCGTTGTTTTGCCTGTTGTCATTTTTTTTATTTGGCAATCTAAGGGGGAAAAGGTCAGTGCATCACATGTTTTATGGCACACTGGTTGAAAACTGCTGGTATATATACACATACACAAACCCACCACCAAAAATCTATTAGCAACCAATTTAAGAATTACCTTAAAGAAACATAGGCAGTCTATAAAATAATGCTACATATAATATGTGGAGTAAAACTGTCTAGTTTGTAAAATAACTTTGTAGAATCAATAAAAGAGATTTTTAAAGGCCTGATGATGTATTAGTCTACCATGACCTAGGCTAGTGATTCTCAATGAAAATTAATATTCTTCAGAATTACCTTCATTGCTCTTTGAAAACAGGAGGACTATATTCCATACTCATCAAGGAAAGCATTTATCAAACAAGCACTGGGAGGGAATTTAAAGAAGGGTAGAGGGATAAGGGAGAGATTAGGAAAAGTGCTTTAAGGCTTTCCACTTGACAATCACAGTAGAAGCAAGCAAGCAAGAAAGAAAGCCAGTGAGCCAACAACAGAATGCTGGCAGTGAGGTCAAAAGATTTAGACGGGATAAAAAGCCATGCACAACAGATGGGAATAAGTTTCCTGAAGAGTTGGTATTATGTGATATTCTGGTCACCGGTGATGGTGGGCAGGGTCACAGCAGTGCATATGTTGAGCATCTCAGAAACCAACTAACCAAAGTAAGTAATCTTGCTCTTGACTTCCATTATCCCAAATTCCAATCTTCTGCTCAAGTTTTCCTGTGCCACTCCTGAATTTTAAAATGACATAGTTCAGTGCTGTGCAATTTGGGAAGAGTAACAAACTGCCAATGAAACACTATGTGGGCTTGCAGGGCTCCATTTGCTGATTACAGATTAAGCCAGTGACAATAGAAAATGAGGGCATGAATTGTCTGCCTTTTATGAAATGGGTTTAAGAAAAAAATTCTCCATCTAACTTTCCAACCAAACTAATCTAAGGTCAGCTCATCAATTACAGAGCATTTGTGGTATGTATGCCTGCATGTGCCCATGTGTACTCATACTGTGAAAGAGGGGTGCAATTTATATAGAACCTCTTCTATTAATTATCTGATCTTAGGGATTTGTACAGAAAATAACAAAGAAGACAACGTGGAGGGAGTGCTGTGCCTGTCACCATCAAAAAGCACTACTGGTTGGGTGTGTGTGCTGTCATTTTAGTCTATCAAATCCTTTGTTGATTTACTGTATTGCATTTGTACTTCTTCAACAACCACTGATTCCATACTTCTCCCAAATGCAAAAGAAGTGAAAGGATTTACAATGATCATACAAAGTGAAAAAAAACTCACAAAGAAACAAACAAACAAACAAAAAACACACAGCTCTTTTAAAACTTAAAAATTACATAGATATATTCACATTGGTTCCCCACTTCAGGCTTTTGAACATAAAGACTTATTAACAGGCTTTCAGGACCTAAAGTTTTCAATAAGTAGAGGAGACTACATTACAAACGAAATAACCAGTATGGCATTTAAAAGATAACCTCTCATGTTCACATTTTTAAAAAAGTAAACACCAAATTACCAACTATGTGCCAGATACTTTGTCACCTGTGAGAAATATTCTAAGAAAGGATTACTGAACTCAGGCTGCTTAATGATGGTAACAAGCCAATCAGTGAGATATTTTAATACTAAGTGCGTTAGGTGAGGAGCAAAGAAGGTGTTCTCTATTGCTACCTTCCACTGCATTATAAGCGCAACCCTGTATTGACAAACGATAGAGAAATCAACCAATCCAACAAAACAGAGAGTCTAGAAATAGGCCACACACACACACACACACACACACACACACACACACGTACAACTGTTTTTCAGCAAAAATGCAAAAGCAATTCTGGGGAAAAATGATAATCTTTTTAACAAATGTTGATGGAACAAGTAGATATCCACAAGCAAAAAAAATTAATTTTATCTATATCTCAATCTAATTAGAAAAATTAACTCAAAATATATCAAAAATCTAAATATAAAACCGAAAACTATGACTTGTAGATGAGAATATGGGAGAAAACTTTTGTAATCTTGTGTTGGGCAATGATTTCTTAGACATTGTACCAAAAGCACAACCCATTAAAGAACAAATTGATAAATTATACTTTATCAAAAATTAAAATTTCTACTCTTCAAAATACACTGTTAAGAAAATGAAGAGATACTCTACATAACTGAAAAATTTTATAAAGTGTCTATCTAAAAAAATTGTATCCAGAATTTATATTTTTTTAAATATCAAAAGTAGATAAAAGAAAGCAAACAGATTTTCAAATGGGCAAAATTTTTATCTGAATAGTCATTTAACTGAAAGAGACATATAGATGATGAATAAACACATGAAAAGGTGTTTAACATCAGTAGCCCTTAGGAAAATGCAAATCAAAACCACAATGAGATATCACTACATACAGATTAGTATAGCTAAAGTGAAAAAGAATGACCATACCAAGTGTGGGCAAGGATGTGGAGGAACGTTCAGATACTACAGGTAGGAATGTAAAAGTACGCCACCTTGAAAAACAGTTTGGCCATTGTTTTAAAAGTTCTAAGTTCAGCTTATATGCATATATGCAAAGACCCACAGACAGGCAATAGTGCAAGGGAGATCTGAAGAGGGCAAGGATGAAGGGGGTCAATGTAGGAGAAAGGAGGACATCAGTAATATTTTCAACAATAAAGATAAATACATAAAAATATTCTAAATTCGCCTACCATATGTATGACCCAACCATTCTCCTGCTATGTAGTTCTGCAAAGAAATAAAAGCACATGTCCACATAAAGATGAATGTTCATGTCAGCTTTACTTATTACTGGTGCATGAATTTGTGCACAGGTGGGGTCCCTCGGCCTGGCTAGCCAGCTGACCAAGGGGAGGGACCATGGGAGGTTGGCCAGCTGGCTGGGGGAGGTTGGCTGGCCAGGGGGAGAGACAGCAGGAGGTTGGCTGGCAGTGGGAGGTTGGCTGTGGAAGCACACTGACCACCAGGAGGCAGCTCCTGTGTTGAGTGTCTGCCCCCTGGTGATCAATCATAGTAACAGGTCGACAGGTCGACAGGTCGTTCAGTCGCTTAGGCCTTTGTATACATAGGTAGCCTAAAACAGGGAACAACTCAAATGCACATCAACAGATGAATAAACAGTAATGTAACTCAATTCAATATTATTCGGCAATATACACTATAACATAAATAAACCTCAAAATAATTATGCTGAGTAAAAGAAATCAGACAAAAAATATTACACTCTGTATGATTCTATTTATATAAAACTCTAGGAAATGTAAAATAATCAATAGTAACAGAAAGCAGATTAAGTGGTTCCTTGGTAGAGACAGGGAGAGAAGATTACAGTGGGATATGAGGAAATTCTTGGGGTGAAGTACATATTCATTGTCTTGACTGTAGCAGTGGTTTCATGGGTGTATACAGATGTCAAAACCTATCAAATTTTATACTTTTAATTCATACGGTTTACTAATATGTCAATTATGCATCAACAGAGCTATTTTTAAAATGGCAACCCTTGCTATCATACAAAACTGCATGTTATTATTACCAGTAACCAAAGAGACTTGTTTTTCAGATTCCTGAAACAAAAGGATGACCACACTCTGGCCTTAGCCCATAATGTGGCCATGCAGTTTCCCCTGGAGAAAACTCGGCTATGAACATTAATGTTTCGGTCAGACTGAGGAGCAGTGCACATGGTCTTCACATCATTTCCAGCGAAGAGCTCACATCGGTGTTTATTTTCTTCACTTTTAACTGTCAGTGCTCAGACATATGGAAGCTAACCTTTCATAAAGTTTTCCTATCTTTCTTTCAAACTCTAGTTACTGTTTGATCACAACCTCTCTCATGAACACTTTAATCAAAAAGCAAAGAGATAAAAAAAATAATATTTTACTGCCCTCAACTTAAAAAAATTGAAGCAGATTAATGAAATATACTTAATACCTGATCCATAGGATATAAGGGAATCCAAAAGGGAGAAGACAACGAATTAAAGAGAGAGATCGAAATCAAGCAGAGATGAATTATGTATATAAAAACTTCTGTCAAAGATATAGTATGACTATCAGAGGGAGGAGCAAAAACACAAAGGAACACAAAACCCAGATGCTGAGAAACCCTCCTAAATTCCGCTATGGGATGAGATCACAAGTGTCAGTTTAAGTGAGATTTCTGCTCACTCTGTGAATTGAAAACGATGCAGCAGTCTCCCATTCCCATAGATAATTGAGAGTTGGCTGCTGTTAGACTTTAACACGCTCAAAGTGGCTGAGTCCCTGGCAACCAGATGCTATTGCTTAAAACAGTTTAGACTCTTAGCCCTGAAGGATTCCTAAAATTGGATTACAGTCCCTCCAGATAATCTGAGAAATACAGCATGACGAAAAGGAAACCTGAAAAAGAAATTAACTGCAGAACAGCAACATTCCGAGAGCTGAGCAAAGCATGACTGAGGCAGAAAATCTCATCAGCAAGGGCTCAAGGGCAGAAACATACACAAAGGGTGAGTGGAAAAAGTGAAAGGTACCCACACAACAGAGGAGAGCACAATGGAAAGCAGAAGAGAAAGTGAGCACCAAGCAACTCTCAGACCTTTCACAGGGCAGGCAGGAACATGGGCTGCTAACTGAAGAGAGACAAGCAGAGCACACACATTTCTATTGCTTTCTCGTCCATACAAATCTAATACCCTAAGGTCACACATGCATTTGAGAGGATGCATAATTCTGATAGCCCCTTTTACTTAGCCATTATTCACTTTTCACCAGAAATTCCATGCAAAAGATAGGGAAAGAGTCAATTAGTGTACTTATTACACTCTATCAAAATAAGGACTAATTGCATCTTCATTCATCACCATCCCTGAATTCCTAGTAGAGAACACTGTATGAGGTAAACACTAAGCTGGTTTTGAACAAGTGGATTAGAGAAATGACAATGCCATGAAGTGTCTCTCAGTCTAGAGGATGTTCCACTGTGCTATTCCATCTCTCTTCATTTCTCTGAAGAGCTTTCTAACTTATCTAGTTATAACGCTTCAGTCACCCTGGCAAAACCATTACTATTCCTCAATATACAAAAGACGGGGAGAACAGATGTTTCAGGTGATGTCATAAATCAGTTTATTAAGTCCAAGAGAAGAAAAAACAAAGAAGGAAAATGTTGGGTATTTCTGTCATTTTTGTGACTCGGTATCAATGCCAAATTACCACTTAATTGGGTCTCAGTATGTCCCTATTCATTAAAAAAAAAAAAAAATCAAGAATGGCTGATACAATTATACAGGTATTCTAGACAAGGATCCTGATTGACCAGATAAAAACTGCTTCATATTCAGATTTTTGATCCAGATTAGTAAAAGGCTTTCTCCCCTTAAAATTTTCTCCCCTTAAAATTTTCCCAACTTTTACTCTTCCCCAGATACCCACATATTACCACATCTTCATCTTAAATTATCTATGTCTCTATAGAAGTATTCAGCAATTACCTCCCAATACTGTTGCAGTTTCTGTAAGTGGTATGTGCTGAATGGTTACTTGCCTGTGAGGTCCTCCAGCTTTCACTTGGAAATGGTGACCTTCCCTGGGCAGGCATTGGGTTAATAGGGTAACACTATAGAAGATGATGTATGCACCAGGAATGCAACCAAAATATGGATATCTGGCCCTAACTGAATCTTAAATTTACTTGAGAAAAGATAACAGTGCATTCATTCATTTCACTTTTGTAACAGAGTGAAATTAAATTATCCACAGGAGATAAAGATTAGGATTCTGAGCCATGGAAGAGTCCTCCATTCCTCTCTGCCATGCTGTACCAGTTCTGATCCTCATTCTTTCCCTTAATCTTCACCAAAAGAGAGAGGGGAAGGATACTAATATAATTTCAGAATCTTACAAAGGGGGTGGACAAAGTAAGACCATTAATAGTTCTGCCTCTGTCCATTAAGAAGTCAAATCTGCATTAATGGGCAGCAGAAAGTACCTTGATGATGACTTTAGTTAGGGCTGGCTATGCTGTCAGAGAAACTGGGAGTGAGGAACTACTTCTTAGAGAGGCCCATTTAAGAAAAAGCAAAAACACACACACATACACACACCATGCAAAGAAAGCACATTCTGTCCATTCAGCAAACTGGAAATAACTTTATGGAAGGTAATTTAATGTTTAGAACTATTCAATGACACGAAAAGAAACTTCTCGCAAAATTCAAATTATGTGACTAAATATAAATACATTTTTATACAACACACTGGAGAGGGTATATGGATTAGAGTCAGTTCTCCTATGGCTCACGATTTCCAAGTAGTTCAGATATGTTTCTTGAGAACTATGAAATAATTATTACTTTAGTAATAATTCTATAACCTTCTCCCAACTTTCTAGAAGCTGTAGTCAACCTCCCACTGGAGACAAGTAGGCACTCTTTTGTTCACAGAGCAGTGATGCAGAGACCCAATACACCCATGTGCACATATACATCCTCACACCGCACAAATAATTATTACACTCCTTCTCAAATTAATTTCAATGGGTTTCTCAAGGACAAACACCAATCTATTTCAGTAGCTATAATTGAGGGTCCTCCAGCGAAGCGGTCGCCAACTGGTGGTCTGCAGACCACTGGTGGTCCGTGAGGTCCAAAAGGTTGGTGACCACTGGTTTAAAGAAACCTTTAGAGCAGCGGTCGCCAACTGGTGGCCCACAGACCACTGGTGGTCTGTGAGGTCCGAAAAGTTGGCAACGGCTGCTCCAGAGGATGAATTCTTCAGTTCCTTCAACTTCTTCAGTGTTACTCTCCGAACAATCTATTTAGCGCATACAAAATGCTCAACAAATGTACCTTAGAATTCATTAATGCAGTAGAAGTTTTCTTCCATATAATACTTTCCAGACCTTTAAATAAGTCTGTGAGATTTCTCTTTTATATAAGCACTAGGGGCCCGGTGCACAAAAATTTGTGCACTCGGCAAGGGGAGGAGGGGGTCCCTCATCCTGGCCTGTGCCCTCTCACAGTCTGGGACCCCTCAAGGGGGATGTCCACCTGCTGGCATGCATGGTCAGCCTGGGTAAAGGGCTGAGGGCTGTTTTCAGGCTGCCCACAGCCCCCTCAGAGTTCTTGCACTGGGGGGTGGGATGGCTGGTGAGTGCAGGCGTGGACGTTTCCAGCTGGGTGGTCCACCATCGCAAATACCTGGTGGCCCCCCACCACTGAAAGTTGGATTGCCTGAACTGTATTCTGACCATTCTCAGTAGCTTTCAGTAACCTGAGCATAAAAAGAAAGAAATTAAATGATAGCATTACCCAGTAATCAATGGTATGGTTTTGCTGGCTGAGTGTTTTGGAATAATGGTACTACAAAGGGAAAAAAAGATTGTGCTAAGAGAAAATTAGATAAGACTATCATAG
>PVJC01024617.1:0-25407 GCA_004026665.1 Murina feae | reverse complement strand
AAACTTTCTTGCCTTGAGCAGAGGCCTCGTCAGGCAACGAAGCCTCCTGTTTGCTTCAGCTCTTTGGCTTCTATAATTGAAACTTCGTTGCTTTGAGCAGAGGCCCAGCCGGCCTATGCAGGCAGTTTCCTCCATTGCTGGCCTCCTGTTTGCTCTAGTTCTGTGGCTGCCGGCCGCCATCTTGGCTGGGTTAATTTGCATAAAACCACTCTGATTGCCTGGTGGGCGTGGCTTGGCTGGTGGGCGTGGCTTAGGTGTAACAGAGTGAGGGTCAATTTGCATATTACTCTTTTATTAGATTAGATGTGGTTATGACACAAAAACCGCCAGCGGAGGCTCTCCAGCGTTGTGAAGAGAGACAATGTGTAAGCAGACGGTGCTATTCATGAGTTCCTCTTCCTCCTTTATTCACGATCCTGGCACTTCTGTTTAGACTTTACCCCCTGACCTATGATTTGCAAGGACATGTGTAAGTTGTCTAACCTGAGGACCTGCAGCTGCGAGGCCTGCATGCTCTTTCAGTCCGTGTTGTTCATAAGCTGTTCATCGAGCCCTCAGTCCTCTCTCAGGAGTAATTGGCGTCAGAATACTAGGAGCACCGGTTAATAGTGGCGGGTTCTGTGATCAAAGAAAACACGGTCCGTTCAAGAGAAACATCAAAAGCGCTTTATTCAAAGTAATGTCCATCGTTATTTACACATTTCCCCCATCTCTCAGGTAATTTGTGGAGACCACCCCAACAACTCTCCTTGTTTTGAGGCAAACCGTTCAGAGACCTTATTTCCCACTTCTTCGTATAGTTTGAAGTGCTCAGAAAGCGCATATGCCATCGAAGTGGTCATCTGAAGGTGCAAGGTCTGGTGAATAGGGCTGGTGGGTTAATACTTCCCAGGCAAGATCTTTCTTCTTTTTTAAAATATATTTTATTGACTTTTTTTTTTTTTTTTACAGAGAGGAAGGGAGAGGGATAGAGAGTTAGAAACATCAATGGGAGAGAAACATTGATCAGCTGCCTCCTACACACACACACACACACACACCCACTGGGAATGTGCCTGCAACCAGAATCGAACCTGGGACCATTGAGTCCGCAGGCTGACGCTCTGTCCACTGAGCTAAACCAGTCAGGGCAGGAATTGTCCTTTTAAGCGCAAACACTTCAAGTTAAGCATTTTCGATGGGAGTTTTTCTATAATTGGTTGCGTACTTTATTGATCATTGAAGCAGAATGCAATAAACATAACTTGATCATCTAGATGACTGACCGGCACTAAGAATGTTAGCTTCTGTAAGACAACGAGTGGCTCGGTGCTTGAATTTGTGCAGATTGAAAGGAAATTAATTAGAAGAAATATTTTAACATCGCTACTCGCCCTTTCTCTATAATAGAAGTGTCAGCCAAATTCATGATTGACAATGACAGATCGTGCAATTGTGCCAGGGAGAGCTTTATAGGTATTGCACATGTGCGAGTGAACTTAGCCTTTTATAGATAGAGAATAAACTTGCTCAATTAGACCTGCTTTCTAGAAGTCAGACCCATGGACTGTCGTGACTGCTGTTTTCTGACACATTTGCAAAGGAACTTAACCTGGGGACCCGTTTCTCCATTCTGAGGGGTCCTGACGCCAGCCGGGTGGAGTTGCTGGGGGACTGCACAGGCCATGTGCCAGAGTGGGAGCCCAGCAGGGGCCGAGTCCGTGTTAGCGAAGGGAGACACGAGGGGTCATGGCAGACGCTTTACCTTCGAGTTCCCTTCAGAATAGGAGCTATTTCTTTATTGTTTAAAAAAAATAAGAATTCCCACAGCCCATTAATGGCCCATGAAATGGTATTTTAAATGGAGCTTCTTGGGTGATTATCGGAAGGGCCCTCCTTACGAAGAGCGATGAGAAGGAAGCGCGCACAGCCGCGGGGTGGGGTCAGATTCCTGGCGAGTCCGGGCCTGGAAGGAACGCACCACACAATGAGTGGTGGTGACCACCGCCTTCCCGGGGAGAATCACAGCGGGCGACGCTGGATCTAATCATCGGTTACAAAACTGTCCTCAACGTGTGGCTTTTATGCAGGAAGAAGATCTTCAAAAACAAGGAAAACACAGAATGAGGTCAGAACACAGAAAACTCCTTTTGGGGGAGAGCAGCCACCTCGCTCTGAGGGGTCCTTGTCTGGCCTAATGGATTCCTGGGCAGATCTGCTAACCCGGCTGGTGGGGGCCACGGCGCTCAGCTGTGCTGAGTGAGGGTTTCACTGCAGTCCCACTGGGATTGGAAGGTCGTGTCCACGGGCAGGAGGCAGCCTTCCTGGGAGCGGCTGAGACCCAGGTTCCGCACCAGCTCGGCCCCTTAAACCAGGGCTTCCAACACTCAGAGAGCGTGCTGCCTCCAGCTTGGCCGGAGCTACATCCCAGTCCAAGGAGAGGGTTGGGTCTGACGGGGGAGCAAGGGAGACAGTCGAGGTCAGTGGGCAATGGTGAAGGCCAGCAGGGGAGTGCTTGGGGGTCAGAGAGTGGGGATCCTCGGTGAGGTCCAGGGCGTGGAAGGGACGGGGACTGGCTGGCCGTGTGACACACAAGCGTATATATTGATCACTGTTCCTGGTTCCTGGCACAGAGCTCCTAAAACTCTTAGAATTTTTAAAAAATATATATTTTTATTGATTTCAGAGACGAAGGGGGAGAAAGAGAGAGAAACATCAATGAGGAGAGAGCATCATGATAGGCTGTTTCCTGCACATCCCCTCCAGGGGGCTGAGTCTCCAGCCTGGGCATGTGCCTTGAAAGGGAATCAAACCAGCGGCCTCCTGGTTCCTAGCCTGAGGCTCAGCCACTGAGCCACGCCTGCTGGGCTCTTAGAATCTTTTGAATCTTAGGAGCGTGTTTTGTGATCCCGTAGTGAACGCTTCTGACCACACCTGAGTTTATGCTAATGAGGTGCCTCAGCGATGGCTTCCAGGTGGGCACTGGCTGCTGGAAATACCAACCCAGCCCCAGCCCCGGGCTCTGGGGAGGAGACTGACGGGAATTGAGTCCCATCATCCTGCCTCCCTGACGAAGCCTTGATAACAGCTCAGGTGCTGGGGTGGAGGGCTCTGGGTGAGTGAAACATGGCTGTGCCCGCAGCGGGGCATGCTGGGAGAGGGCAGAGACACCCAGTGCCCCGGCCCCCTGCCTGCTTCCCTGCTCCTCTTTCCCCGAGGCTGCGGCTCGTTGTGTCCCTCACAGTAGACCCGTGCACGACCGCACAGCACTGTCCTGGGTCTGTAAGTCGGGTGAGCTAGCAGACCCGGGAGAGAGTGATGGGGGCTCCGGGCTTGTGGGTCAGGCAGGGGTGTGGGTAGCCTGGGGGCATCTGTGACTGGCGTCTGAGGGGCACCTATAGGCCTGAGCTTTAACGTGTGGGGTCTGGGCGCTGAGTGTCAGAACTGAGCGGGCTGGTTGGACACACAGCTGATGTCAGAGACCCGGAGGACCGGTTGTGGGTGTGGAAAAACCACGTGTTGTTTGTGTTGGGAGAAAACCTGCAGCCGCACCAGGCGACTGGATTCTAGGCCCCGCTGGGACCTGAGCGGCAGGGGCACGGGAATGAGGAGCCGGTGCAGAGCTGCGCAGCCCGACCGGACGGGCACACAGACAAACCTAGAATCGCCGTCTTTGGACCCGAGACTTTTAGTCCCACGGGTGAGGCGGTGCTGGGGCCCAGACCCAGGGTCACGGAGAGGGGCTCTGTGCGGGGCCCCCGAGGTCGGAGCCCATGCATGCACTTGTACATGTGTGCATGTCAGTGTATACGTGTGTGCATGTGCGTGTATATGTCTAGTGTGCACGTCTGTATTTGTGCATGTGTACGAGTGTATGTTCATGCATGCATGTGTGTTCATGTGTGTGCTTGTCCATGTGTGCATGTTTTTTCATGTGAACATGTGTGTGCATTGTGTAGTTCAGGGCAGGGGAATGGGGACATGCTTATACCTCTGGTCTTTCTTCTGTGGGCCCTTTTCCTCCTAAGTGGCTTACTCCTTGATTATTTAATTATCTGGGTATAGTGGGGAGGGAGAGAGAAGGGACTCTTTTGGTCTCAATTCTGCCGGCAGGAAAGCAAAGCCCTGCTCTCCTAAATTATTTAGTCTTTAATTATTTAATTACACAAGGGTAATGGGCATTACAGACGGGTCCTTTGTCGCAGTTTTGGCTGAGACATCAAAAGCTAATGCAATCAGTGCCAAGCACACCCCCGGCATGTAGGGTCATGCAGGGCACGCGGAGAGGCTGGCATCTGCTCCGTCACCCCTGGCAACCACACTACAGCTCTGCAGAGGCGGGCGTGGGGTTGAGAGGGAGGGTGTCTGTGGAGGGTGGTTGGAGTGCTGTTCACCCCGCGCCTCACCCTCTGCCTCCGCGCTTGCTCCTGCCCTCGGGCTGAGTGTGGGGCCTTGCAGGGCGATCCTGAGAGCTGCCCAGGGTCCCCGCACACCGTGGAGGGCTGTGGGGGCCGCCCAGGGTCCCCGCACACCGTGGAGGGCTGTGGGGACTAAAGGAGGCCGCAGAGAGCTGTGCCTGGCATGCAGTGAGGGTATCCGTTTCCGGAGCTGCTCTAATGAGTTACCGCAAACCAAGTGTTTAAAGCAACAGGAGCTCATTACCTTCCTGTTGTGGAGACTGAAGTCCGAAACCGAGGCAGCAGGAGGGTCCCTGGGAAGGGAGTGGAGAAGGATCCTTCATGGCCTCTCATAGCTTCCGGGGGCTCCTGGCTCCGAGCTGCATCCCTCCACCCTCTGCTCTCAGCATCTGGCCTTATTCCCGGGGTGTCTCCCACTTCCTCTCTCTCCGTCGAGGACGGCCTCGGGGGACGTGAGTGCATCTGCACGGCCCGTTCCCTAAGTCCCGGCACAGGAGCCCTGTCCCCTGGGAGGCACCGCTGAGCCGCAGGGCACGTGCGCAGCCGTTTCCCGTGGGAGCCGTGAGGAGGTGCTGGCTGTCATGGAGGAAAGAGCGGTGCCCCCACGTTCACACCACGGGCAGCACGGCCCTGTCACGCCAGCTGCACAGTCAGGCTGAGTTCACCTGGAAGGTCCCCACCAACACACAGGATGCAAAGCGGTTGTGAAGTGTCGGGGAGATGCGTGAGCTTTGGGGGGACACTGCCCACCCCGGCGCTGAGCACCGTCCCCTCCACAGCGCTCTCGCCTGTGCTGGCATTTGTCGGTTGCCAACTCCGAACCCCGTTCTCCATTCGGAGTCACCTGGGGCGACCTCAGTCCACACTCACAGCAGCAGCACGTCTCCTCGACCAGGTGCCTCGGCCCCCGCGCTGCTACACCCCAGACGAGGTAGTTCCTGTGGCGTTCCCCTGCGTGTGACACTGGCTTGAACAGTCGTGGAGACTAGACGGCATCAGGGGCCACTCAGCCTGCCCCGTCGGGACACCCGGCACGTCCTCAGACACGACACACGCCCAGGACTGCAGGCTCGCCCTCAGCAGAGGGCCGCCGGGCGGAGGGAGCACCCAAGTGAAGAGGCAGCGACAACTAGACGGGGCGTTGGTGGGACGGGGGAAACTCCAGGGGTTACGGGTGTTGTCTTGCTGGTCCCCAAATTTAACATCACACGTGTGATGCTGGACACCTCAGGTCCACTGACGAGGCTGTACCGCATTCGCTGTGAAGAACTTGGATTCCTGGCGTGTTTAAGAAACCATTTCATCCATCCATTTGCTCTTCTCCCCACCCTGGATCCACCGCACATCCACTGGGCACCAGTCCACGCGCCAGGTTCTGACTGGTACCTCGAGGTGCCACGTCGTCAGGTGTTAGCAATAAGGATGGATGTGCTGCGTGAAATAGGACCGAGTCCTGCTGTCCAGGACTCTCTGCTGGAAGCAGAAACGTCCCTCCCCAAAGCGACATTAACAAAGTGGCCCGAGAAATACCGCTGGGAAGGCCTTACGGATGCTGTGGTGGAGGGGGGTGAGCAGGGAGTTATCACAGATGCTGCACATACGGGAGCTTTGCGAAGCCTCAGCCGGCCTGCGGCGGGAGGAGGAGCTCTGGGCTGAGGGAATGAACAGTCGGGGAAGGCAAGGGGCCTGAGGCATCCTGGCCGGCTAGGAGAACCCTGGGCGCGTAAAACAGCTGATTGTCAGAGCTGCAAACTGATGCAGACCTCATTCAGGCTGCACGTGTGGGCCTTTGGGCCGAAGGGTGAGTGTTTGTTTATTCCCACCGTCGTCATTTAAAAATTTGGAGAGTTTATATGAAAATTTGATTTCTTTTAAAGAAGTGAAAGATGCGTTTTAAGAATAGTGGTGTTGGCCAGAGAGGAAATTCTTTGTCGGAATTTATTATGTAGGAGGAGGAAGAGACATGAAAGGTTCTTAACATAGTTAATGAAGGACGTGCTTTTTTAAAAAAAATATTTTTTATTGATTTCGGAGAGGAAGGGAGAGGGAGCAAGAGATAGAAATATCAGTGATGAGAGAGAATTACTGATTGGCTGCCTCCTGCATGCCCCACACTGGGGATGGAGCCCACAACCCGGGCATGTGCCCCAGCTGGGAATTGGACCATGACCTCCGGGTTCATAGGTCAATGCTCAACCACTGAGCCACACCACAAGGGCAAGAAGGACAGCTTTTCAAAGGAAGAGCAGGCTCAAGGAGGGCGTCGTGACCTAGAGTGTGTGTGTGTCCAGAGGTATCTGTGAGCTTGTATATAAGTAGTTGTGTACATTTCATTTCAGTATATAAACTGCGCCCCCTCCGCTTGGTTGGGAGGCATAACCCGTTCTGGCAGGTGCTTGGTCAAAGCTTTCTGAAGTGAAGGAGCCGGCTCCCACCCCTTCCTGCCATTTTTCCTCTTGGCAACCGACACTACACATGCACCGAGTCAGTGGGGCTGGAGGGGGTCCAGCAGCCACGGACTCAGTTCCCTTCAGCCTCTGCTCGCTAGTTGGTCCAATGAACTTGACCCTGTGCCCATGGATTCATTATCCCTGTGTGCCAGCGCTCTGAGCCAGGCAGTTCTGGACAGATGGCTCTTCAAAGCCGGTGACGGTGGGGTCTGGAGCAGCCATCGCCCAGATTGTAACCTCCTTCCAGCTGCTGTTCATGCCTCCGTCCCGGCCTGTCAGGGGAGCAGAGTCCTGGCGCTCTCAAGGCTCCTCCCCCAGCGGCCAGGCCGCCCCAGATGAGACGATAACCCAACGATTTCAGTCGGTGCTTTCCAGATTCCCGCGAATCCCTCCACATGGGCTAAGTAACGCACGCAGTCCCTGCTGACGGACGGAGCGCTGATGCATTCGCATGATGAGTGCCGTCTTTTCCTGCCCGGAATTATACCGGGTTTCTGACGTGAGGAACCAAGTGGCAAATTGCAATAAACTGCAGGAGAAATCAGGTCTAATTCAACAGTCGCAGAGGCCCCAGGAGGAAAGGATAGCAATAACAGTCGTACGCACAACCCCCTGCTAAGTTCCTCACGAACCTGGGACTCGGGGCGGGCGATGTTGTGATTATTCTGCTGGGCCAGCAGATCACACCCCGACTCGCTGATGGGCAAGCAACCATCACGCTGGCGTGCCTGGTGGAGCCGAGCAGCACGTCGATTTCGTGATGCCCCGTGGAATGGATCATCCCTGCAGGCGTGGTCGCACATTCTAAACACTGCCACCCACAGGACCGGTGCCCGGGGAGGGGTGGGTTACACCCAGAGCCCACCCCTCGCTGTGCAGACACCCACAAACGCTGGCCACCTCCTCCAGGCAGTCTGACGGTGGTTTGGAACTAAGCTTAGAATTGCTTGAGTGCCTGATCAGTGCCAAGGAGTGGGCAGGTTCAGCGCTATGTTGCTGATTGGACTTCTTTCAAATGTAAACATGCATCTCATCTCACTTGGTCCGAACGGGAAGGGACAGAAAGCTGGTTCCCACTGCAAGCGTTTTAGGTCCAGGATCCAGGCTTTTCCCCGAGGCTTTTAATCCTGCCCCAGCTCCTGAGCCCCTCCCCGACTCAGCATGCGGAGACGCTGTTGTCACTGAGGCGTCCCTGTCTTCATCCGGGTACCTCGGCACAACAAAGCGTATCTGTGGGGAGAGTGGCACAGGAGTTAAACCTTTGAGACACTTCTGGGACTTGGAGGCGAGCGTGGAGCCTGGGCCAGCGTCGGGGCACAGGAGTGAGGCCGGGATGCAGGATGGGCTTTGCCAGGGCGTCTGCACACCTGCCCCTTCCACACTTCTGAGCCACAGTGTGTCCTCCAGACGGCTGCACAGTGCCTTGCGGGGCAGCCTGCAGATTATTCTGGAAAAGGAAAGTTCTCAGGAAAAGCGAACGAAAGCATGGATTTTCAGCACGTCCATTTAAGACTCGTAAGAAATTTGTGGTGCACCACACTTATGTGAAATGAAGCACCTTCAGAACCCCTAAAGCTCTGGCGTCAGTCTCATTCGTAGACGCCACATGGGGGCCCTTGCTGTGTGGGCACTGCCAAGGGTGCCAGGGAGGCGGGTGGGGAGGAGGCGGGGTCCCTGTGCCCAGGAACCTGCAGTGGCGTCCACACACGATTGGCACGCCTTGGAGGCAGTGGTTAGGGTCCCGCTGTCATTTCCAGTAGGAAGTGCCCATGGCAGAGATGTGGCAGCGCTACCTGAAGGATGGCTTTGATAGTGATGCTACATTAGAACTGCCCCTGGGGTATAGCCACGGGGGTCCAGGCATGACAGACCTCACGCTCGAGCAAAGGGATGCTCACTCACTGGCACGGCCCTCAAGTTTGGTGTACTAGTAAGCTTGTCTGGAAGAGCCCCAGTATCTTCACTTGCACCTCCCATCTGGACCACACGGGGGCACTCTGCAGGCAGGTGGCAAATTCTCCTGACCCTGGAAGCCCCTGCCCCCTCCCCTCCTCACAGGACAGGACATCTAAGACCTAAGACGGGGAGTGCCAAGGATTCCAGGGTCAGCTCTCCTCACGAGCACACACAGCCCCGCGCAGAGCCGTGCTCAGGAATCCCGTGTCTCCCTCCCTTATCCAGGGGCACCGACTTCCCTCAGAGAACACGTCACACCCCTCCAGCCACTCTGGCCTAGTGTTGGTCAGCAGTGCAGCGAGCCTCTCACCCACTTAGACTCCTTCCCTCGAGCCCAGGGCTTCTCAAAAGGTAGATGTTTTAAGATTCAGCGACAGAGAGTGTTGTCACGTAAAATCCTGGGCCCAGGCCAAAGACTCTGATTCTGGCAGGGGCCACGGATAGGCATGTTTGACAAGCTCCAATGGAGGCCTGGGACCACACTCCAGCCCGGCCACCCATCTCCTGTCCCGACCCGGGCTGTCAGTCATGTTACATGCCATGTGGTCATGAGGGTGAAATTCATTGCTCAGAGCTGTTCAGGGGCCCGGGACACCCCCCTGTGCCACTCAGCTGGGCCGGGCCCAACCCAGTGCTGGCATCGGATCCCAACAGAAGGACCGAGGGGGTTTTGATGGGCAGAGATTTGCTTTGGTTGGCTTCGGAGCCTCGTCGTGTGGAATTGCGGGAGTTGGCCAGGGCTGCTGCCACACAGCACTGCAGGCTGCTGTTCCCTTTTCACTTTTCTCGGGTTCAGGCCTGTTTTCATCTGCTTTCCTTCTCAAAGTGACAGGCCCTGCCTCAGAGGGTTGCGGTAGTGACGGAAGGGAGCAGGGGCATTCATAGAAGACTTCATCCAGAACCAGAGCCTAGTGCTGTCCGGGAGTGTTTCTTATGCTCGGTGTGCGTTTCAGGGAGGAATAAAACGATGGTAAATAACGCTTTGTGTACACGGAACGGGTGAGGTTGGCGGGGCAGCTGGCATCCTTGGAACTCTGTGATATTAAGTGATTTACCCAGTCACATGGTGCAAAGAGGGCAGGGCTAGAGGCCAACCCAGCTCTGCTGATGGGACCGACCCAGGGCTGTGTTGGGAACGGGAAGCGCTGGGGGCTACTCAGGAGGACAGGACACTTGTCTAATGCTCTCCTGTGAGAAGGAGACCTTTTGTAAAACAAGAGGGAACACTCAAGGCCTGCGGCTGCATCGGTCAAGGCTTAGTCGTCCGGCTATTCGGAGTCAACAGTGGGTGACCTTGTGCCCTGAGACGCTGGCATCTGTGCTGGGAGGCCTGCTGGCAGCCGTCTGGTGGACAGACACCCCTCATGAACCGAATCTTCGGAGTTTCCTTTGAAGAGCGCAGCTGTCTCACGGCCTCTCGGCTGCGGGGGAGAAGGGAGCGCACTCGGAGGGAAGGAGCAGGACGCCAGCTAAGCGGCCTGTTGTAGGGCCCACAAGCAGAAAAGCAGAGGTTTCCGGCCTGTTTTTAAAGAAATGTAATTAGTAAAACTCCTTAATCAAGTTAAAAAAATAGCAATCTCAAGAACGCTCGACCCCCTAAGAGTGTTTTCATACTTTTTTTAGAGTGTGGTGAGCGTTTTCATTTCCTGCTAAATATCCTTGATGTTTGAATGGCAATCGATTGAAGTCTTCCTTTGTCCTGCTTTTCACATTCCATAAGGAACGCGGTGGCCACCTCAGATGGGGTTCCGGAAAGACAAACACGCAGGAAAGACACACCTCCTCGTCCCCAGGAAACCAAACGGCTCCTTGCGCTGCTTTGGTCTCCGCACTGGCACCCAGCCATGGTTTTCACATTCTCTTACGAACGTTCTCTTAGGATTTAGGCTATAGCTGCAACTGTGGGCACATTCAGGGTCTGGATGTAGGACTCAGCACTTCACCTGGAGGCGAGAGGCGTGGCAGGAGCGCCCAGGCGAGCAGGCCGGGCGAGAGCATCCTTCACAGAGTGAAGGAGAGGCGACATCACCGAGAAGCCTGCAAAGAAACCCTCTCCAGAGGACGTGTGTGTGTGTGTGTGTGTGTGTGTGAGAGAGAGAGAGAGAGAGAGAGAGAGAAAGAGAACATATAAATATCCAGTTATTTTCAAGCTTTGGAAATAGAGATATAGTTTCAGTTAAAAAAAATCAGTTCCCCATTCTGAAACGCTCATTTGTCCAGTGTACACAAGGCATGCTATACAGTACATTGCAGAACATACATCAGTGGAAAAGGTTAATGTTGGGAAGGATTAATGTCTCCTTCCCTAGCAACCAGACCTAATTAAATCCTTCCAGAAGCAGATGGACAGTCCCGCCTCCAGAGCGAGATGTTTATGTAAATATCACCGAGCTAATTGGTACTCAGCTACATTGGGAGGGTAAACGGCACCCACCCCGGCCCCCTAATCCCTACCCCAGGGTCAGCAGTTGGGAGTCTGATTTCCTGCCTTAATGACTTCCTGGGACGAGCTGCTGGCCGGGGTGGGAAAGTCCTGGGGTCTCATTATTTTCCTGGTTTTGGTCACATTGGGAGTGAGCCCTGTTGGCAGGAATGGAGTGAGGGCTGGGGAGTTTGTGCAGGTCCCCTTGGTCCAGGGCGAGAGCTTGTGTTGGGGTCAGGGGTTCTGCGCGTTCAGTGACTGCTTACGGGGGCTGAACGAAGGGCCCCTTGTCCTTGGGTAGTGACTCCTGGGAGTTGAGGCAGCCAGGGCAGGGGAGAGTGCTTGGCGTCCAAGTCCAGCGCTTGAACTCACTTCTGCAGAGCCAGCCTCGCTGTGTTCCTGCCCCTTCCCTAATGCCCTGGACCCAGAGGGGCCCGCTGCTGCCGTTTGGGACTAAGGGTCCCAGATTTCACGTGAAGCTGACAGCCTCCGTAGGCAATAGGTGCATTTGCTACACAGACGTGTTCCTGTGGGCCTCATGGCTACAGCTGCTCTTTGCCCGGGAATTCCCGTCACTCAGGTTTTTTTTGTGTGTGTGTGTGTGTTTCTACCATAGATCGAGTCGCAGGACACCTGCCTTCCCAATGGCCTTCCCTGCCTCTGGCCCACCTGGGGGTGCTGCGGACACGTGCAGAGGGAGCAGGGAGAGTTCTGGAGGTACTGTTCCCGCCGGCTGCGCTGCGCCCTCGCTGGCATTGGGAAGGCCACGAAGCTGCTGTCCAGAAAGAGGTAATGCGTCTCATGCGTCAACTGTGGTCATGGTCGTTCCTGGGTTGCAGATGGGGAGACTGAGTCTCAGCGAGGCTAGGTCCTTTCTGAGGTCAAGCTGCTTGTAAGGGGCACAGCTAAGAGGGGCCAGGATAACAGGTTGCGGATGAATACAGTGTAAGGGTGAAAGGGGAGGGGGCGTTGGCCCTGGCCCAGTGGCTCAGTTGGTTGGAGTGTTGTCCTATGCGCCAAAGAAAGAAAGAAAAGAAAAGAATGTTGGGAGTTCAGTTCCCGGTCATGGCCCATGCCTGGGTGGCAGGTTCAATCCTTGGTTAGGACGCGCACAGGAGACGGCCGATTGATGTTTCCCTCTCACATTGATCTCCCTCTCTCTATCTCCCTCTAAAAATCAATGGAAACATGTTCGTGGGCGAGGTTTGAAAAAAATAGGAGGGGTGGTTGGACCACGGATGGCCCTGCAGTTGTTTAAAGGCACTGGTCATATGACCTGAGCAGGTGGCTTCCCCTTCAAGCTAAGTGGTCCCTAAGCTCTGGTTCTCACCTGTGGGGTACATGTGCATTGATGTCCTCCTCAAAATGCTGGCGATGACTCTGTGACTGTCTTGGGAAGTGTCTTGCGCAATGGCGAAGCTCATCTGAAAGGACCCCTCTCCCCTACTTCACTCAGCATGAACCCTCCAGGTCCCTCCATGCTGCTGCAAGTGGTAAGAGTCGTTCTTTTTTATTGCTGCGTAGTATTCCGTGGCGTAAATGTGCCACAGAGTTGTCCTTTTATCCGCTCGTCTGCTGATGGGCTCTTAGGCTGTTTCCAAATCTCAGCTATGGTAAATGGCGCTGCTATGAACATAGGGGTGCATGCATTCTTTCTGATGACTGTTTTGGGTTTCTTAGGCTATATTCCTAAGAGGTGGGAAGATAAGTACCACGTGATCTTACTCTTATGTGGAATCTAATGGACCAAATAAACCGATGTTCAAAAATAGACCCAGAGACATAAAAATATGAACAGACTGTTGCAACCTCAGAGGGAAGGCAGTGGAGAGTGGATGGGAAGCAATCCACCAATGAGCTTATCTGGACACAGATGGTGCGGTGGTGAGGGCCTTGGGGGTGATGGGAGTGGGCTGGACGAGGTGAATGGGGGGAAAGGAGGACCTATGTAATACTTTCAACAAGAAAGATTTAAAAAATGAAATAAAAAGGACCTGCCGGACTCCGGGAGCAGTGCTCCATCCCGGCTTCCTGGGTGCTGCCCCATGCACACCCCCATCCTGCCCTCCCTTCACCTGCCCCACCGAGCTCCTCCCCCATCCCCGCCAGGAAGGCGGGCTCTCAGACCCTTTGCCAGCATGGTGGTGTCAGAGGCTAATCCACTTTGCTCAGCTCTCTGCCTGTCTCCCCATGGACTGGGGGCCCGGAGGGCACTGCCCACCTTAGTAACAAACCAACTCCTAATCCTGGGCAAGACATTTTCCAGGGCTGAATGCAGGAAACGGACCACTGATAGGAGCGCAGGGCGCCGCCGATGTTTTGCCCTTTAGAAAGCAATGTCACCTCTTTGGAACTTGGATTTCCTCATTTTGTAAGATAGAACTGTACTAGTTTCCTTCCTAAGGCCGTGTAATAAAATACCACGAAGTGGGTGGCTTAAAACCACAGGCATCTGCTCTCCTAGCCCCAAGGCCAGACTCCTGGAATCCAGGTGTGGGTGAGGTTGGTTGAGTGACTTCTGGCAGATGGTCTGCAAGATGAGCTGCATTTCAGTCCTGCAGCACGTTGAGGCTGTGCTGCATGTCCCGCCTCAGCTCCCTCCCCTGCTGCCTCCTCTCCATCTTCCTGAGCTCTAAGCCCACATTCAGTCTCTCCCCTGCGGTGTCAGATGGGCATCTGGGACCAACCCATCCATGGCGGTTTCATTGCTCTTCCTCTCCAAGGCGGCTCCCTCTGCAGGGCCTTCCTGACCTTGACAAGTGCCCTGCCTTCCAGTGCTGCCTTCAGTTAGACCTGCTCTTTGCCTGGAATCCATTCTCTCCCACTGGGGATCCTGTCTATGTCCCTGCCAGGCACACTCACTAAGCTCCTCTCACCCCCACCAACTAGATCTATCTGGTCTACCTGCCTGCAGTCTCCACAAGGAGGCGCTGCATGTTCTTTTTATGGGCAGTTCTGCCCTGGCCGGTATGGCTCAGTGGATGGAGCATTGGCCTGCGGACTGAAGGGTCTCGGGTTCGATTCCGGTCAGGGCACATGCCTGGGTTGTGGTCTTGATCCCCAGTAGGGGGCGTGCAGGAGGCAGCCGATCAATGATTCCCTCTCATCACTGATGTTTCTATTTCTCTCTCCCTCTCCCTTTCTGAAATCAATACAATATATTTTTAAAAAATAAAGGTAATTCAGACGTCAGTCTTTCTCTTAAAACCCTTCAGTGTCTTCCCATCACACTTAGAACAAGATCCAGAGCCACCCCATGGCCTGGGCCTGTTCTCAGCCACACCCGCCGCTCACGCCCACCACCGCCTTATCGGGTCACCTTCAGCCTACAACCCACACAATCTCTTCAGAGCCCGAGGATGCAGTACTCAGGACAGCGTTTGCTAACAGGAGGTTCTGGGGAGCTCCCTGTTGACCTGGGGGGATGGGAGGCATGGGAAGCAGGGTGTCCGACACACGGTAGGCCCAGGGGACTGCGTTTAGTGAATGGAAATGTGTGTGTAGATGTGGCTGTGAGGGAGGACGTGGTAAAGCTTGTGGTGCTGTCTGCTCAGCTTCCACGTGTGCCTCTTTAAGAAGACAGATGCCCCTAATTCTCTCTGCTCCCCTCAAGAGCGATCCTTCTAATTCCCCACTCGGGTGGTGTCTGCAAGGAAAGCAGCCTGCGTTTCGGGGAGAAGCAGAGGCAGGGAAGCTGGCCACGGGCTGCCTTTCCCTCTGGGAGACTCGCCATTCGGTCTGGCTCCCGTCTCCACTCCTGGCCACAGTCCGGCAACTCAGCCCTTGGCCAAACAGATGGACAGCGGCCCGAGGAAATGGAGATACTCGTGTCCATATCACCGAGCACATCGAGGCTCGGCTGGACAGAAAGGAGGCAACAAGGCGGGAACACGGGATTAACAGATGGGAAGATAATTTACCGCATCGACCCTGTTCCTGGGAGGCCGTCCGGGAGGACAGGAGCCAGGAACCAGCTCGTTGCCTTGATGAGTGTGACACCTGGCACACGGCCTGCCGATCCAGCTTGTAAATCGCCGGCCTGAGAGGGAAGCCGGGTGCTCACATCAGGGCCTCTTCCCCGGAGGCCAGGCATTCAGCGGGATGTAAAGAGTCTTGTTCTCATGCCAGGCGTCTTCTGAGAGCCTGCTATGTGCCCCTCTGCCTAGCGTGGAGACTGACAAGAATCAGAGATGCAGCCAGTGTGTGTGACTTTGAGAGTCGTGACACGTACAGCACAGGATTGTAGACATCGGGGCAGTGTCCACGGTGGAGGGCCGAGGAGAAGGTGGTCGTCTCGGGACTGGGCTGGGAATCGTGTAGGCTTCATGGAGGAGGTGACACTTGTGAATATTCGTAAGAGCTCCACACTGACCAACATGAGCCGAGGGGGCAGCGAGAGCAGTGGACTGGAGTTTGGGGAAGTGTGAGCAGTAGGATGATAATGGGATTCAGGGAAGCGAGGGTGCTCTCTGGGAGCTGTGTCTGGAGAAGCGCCCTGGCCTGCCTGTGGGGGGCTTGACAGGCAAAGCTAGTGGGACTGTCTTCTCCAGGCATGGACAGCCCCACAGCATGCGGGGGTCGTACAAGACACCACCTCTGGGCTGCCTGGGGAGGGTGGATTTGGGCTTTAAAAAACCATTTTGACAGATTAAACAGGAGAAACAAGGGCAGAGACATAGAGAAGCGGGTGCCAACAGAGTTGTAAGTACTTGGTCTTTTCTGGAGCCTGGAATGTGAGAAATACATCTAGAAAGGCGAATGTTGGACAGACCAAGGGGGCTGGGTCCTGAGAGGTGAGGCAGACTGTCTTCCTTAGAACCCGGAGTCCTCTTCATCCTCATTAGAGCCCTGAGGGCTGGGCTGCTGGGAGAGGAGGAGGGGACAGAAGCTTCTGGGTAGCTGCGTTGGGCTCTGGACATAAGGCAGAGGGTTAGGGTGAGGGGTAGGGTTGGGCTTAGGATTAGAACACAAGGTTAGGTTAGGGCTTGGGGTAGTGTTGGGGTTAGCATTAGGGCTAGGGCCAGGGTTATGCCTCGGGTAGAGTTAGGGTTAGGGGTCGGGCAGAGGAGCTCAGAGGGCATCTGGCATGGGGGTGCTGCTAAAGAGGGTGAAGGCTTTACCTGTTTTGAGGGGGTGAAGGACAGGGGTCAGCTTAGCCTGGCCTGAGGGATCTGGTCCCCATTTGGTGGGTTGGCTCCATGCTGCCCTAGAAAGTGCGTTTTAAACACCTACCCAGGAGGAGGAGGTCACAGCGAATCATTGAAAACACTTGAGCCTGGGAAGGCTGGAGCCGGTAGGGAAGGGTCAGCGTTAGGGAGAGGGCTAGGGTTTCGATTAGGGCTAGGATTAAGGGTAATTTTAGATTTAGAGTTAGATTTAGTTTGAAGGTTAGGGCTAGGGCTAGGGTTGGGGTTAGGGCTAGGGTTAGGGTTTAGACTAGGGCTAGGGCTACGTTTATGACTAGGGCTAGGGTTAGCGTTAAGGCTAGGCTTAGAGCAAGGGTTAGGGCTAGGGGTAATGTTATGGCCAGGGCTAGGGTTAGTACTAGGGTTACGACTAGGGATAATGTTATGGCTAGGACTAGGCCTAGGGTTATGGCTGAGGCTAGGGGTTAGATTTAAGGTAGGGCTGTGGTCTTCTTGCTGTTCTTTTCCTCACGTTTCTCATGTGTCCTGCTCCACTTAATGTGAGCATTTATAAGCCCCGTGGAGGAAAGCTTCAGCATGTGGTATTGTCAAGGGAAAGATGATCGTGTTGAGCGCTGAATGGGAGTGGAAGAAATGTACCTTAGATATAGCACAGTTCTCAGCAACGGCTAGTGAGCTGCCCAAGTCTCTTGGGCTTCATTTGCAAATGAGGAACGGGAGAAATCCATCGGGTGTCATGCGAGATTTATGGGTTTCCTGTGTTTCATTCAGCTAATGCACGCTCATTTACAACTCAGCCCTCCCTCCCTGTAGCTGGTGCAGCTTCCCAGGTCTTTCTCCCAATTATATGCAAGGTTGCCAGCTATGTTCTGATGGAAGTTTTCAATTCTCCTCACATGTCCTGGGATGATGGATTTGGTCCTCGGCAATCCGACACCCTGGCGTTTAGCTGGGTTTCGGTGCCGGCCCGGTGGGTGGAGTCGTCCGGGGACTGTGCCTCAAAGGCAGAGACATCCCGTAGAAACTGGGACTCACAGACTCACATACATAGCACCTCGTTTGATCTCTCCATTTCACCAGTGAGGTCCCAGAAGGAGAGACACCAGCCCCAGGGAGTCTCACCAAGGGCCAGGCCCCTCTCCTGGTCACCTTCGCATGCAGAGACCACTGCAGCCTCATCCTTTCCCATGGAGACAGTGGCCATGGGCGATGCCGACACCCAGTGGCCGTGTCTCTCACAGGGCCCCTCTCTGTGTGCGCCTCCCTGCTGTTTCCTCCTAGAAGAACATCAGTTGTCTGGGATGGGTTGCCTTATGACCCCATTGGACCTTAATTACCTATTTAAAGATTCGAGCTGCAGCCTGCCTGGCATGGCTCGGCAGTTGAGCGTCGACCTAGGAACCAGGTCAAGGTTTGATCCCCAGTCAGGGCACATGCCAAGGTCAGCTTGATCCCCAGTGTGGGGTCTGCAGGAGGCAGCCGATCGATGACTCCCCCTCCTCATGGATATTTCTATCTCCCTCTCCTTTCCTCTCTGAAGTCAATAAAAATATATTACCCCCCCCCCCCCAAAAAAAAAAAACACACAAAACTCTAATATCTGCAAATGCAGTCAGCCTGGAAGTTTTGGGAAGCAGTCCAGTCCCTAACCCCACTCTTCTAGGGGACATCAAGGGGCCCAGGCGAGTCCCCTCAGGGAGTTTATTGTCCGAGAGGTAGACCCCTGTTTGGAGGTGCCCAAGCCCAAATGCTGGCATCTTCCTTTGGCCTCTGCTGCCCGCCTGTGGCTGGGCCAGGGACCGAGCCTCTCCCTGCGGTTCTGAGTTCCCCTGCCCGGCTCTTCATTATTTCCTCAGACTTTAATAATGATCGCAGCTTGAGATGGGAGAGAATAATGAAGCGTTCATTCACATTCAAGACACGAGTGAAAAAGGCACACCGCTCTGTTGGCAGGCGTTGGGCTGATGACTTAATTATCGCCAGGCTGTGCGGAAACCAGGGCGTCTCCTTGGGGGGCTCAGAGTGACTGTCGCGGGCAGCGCGGGCGCCTGCCTCAGCGTCCGACACCTGGTCCGTTGGTGTCAGCGCCCCACAGCTGAGATCACATGAGAGACTTGCTCTCAGCCCCCGAGTTCTGCTCTCACATGTAAGAGAGTAGGACTAACCTCGGTGTTAGGTTTAGAAACAGGTGCTGTTATTTAAATCAAGCCTTTTTTTCAATGGAGGAACGAAAGAATACAGGGAATTATAACAGTCAGTTCTAAAGGCCGGGTTTATACTGAGCCGATTTTTAGGAATAGTGTGTGCTCACCACATGATTAATACTGTTAGTGCACGGTGGACAAGCAGAACAGAGTAGGTGAGGTTTAAGTTCGAGGACGCCTGTGGTAATTAGCAAAAGGAGTAATTGACAGAAACCTTCCCCCGAGAGCTAGAGTCATCACTCTGTAACGAGCGAAAACATCACTCTGTATAAGGAGTCTAACATCTGTACCCACGGAGAGGCCTGCACTTCGGGTGGGTAAAGAGGTGTTGGCAGAAGGCGGCCTCAGGTCTTCACGCCACCGAATGATAGGGACCCAACGCCAAAAGCCCTGCCCACGATGGAGGAGCTGGCCCAGCCCCGCCTGAACTTCACCTCCCTCCTCAGGAAGTAAGTCGTTCCTTTTGGGCTCAGGACCAGAACCTGGCATTACCTTTGTCATCAAGAAAGAGCAACTACAAATCAGAAGTGGACTTAGCAGGGCAGTTATCGCCAAGCCACGGGTGTGTGGTTTACCTTTAATTAAAGTGGCCTTTTACGGAGAATCCCACATCTGTTTTCTATCCTGTCTTCCTAGGAAATGAGGGTTAACATCATCATCAGAGCCATCGATAATACCCATCCTCGTCTGTCTCCGTTACCTACGGATGCGTAACAAGTCACCTCCCAATGTAGTGGCTTCAGCAATAATGAATGTTAATTATATCTTCAGATTTCTGAAGAGTCGGCCACTGGACCGTGACTTAGCTGGGTGGTTCTGGCTTAGGGTCTGACCTGGGGGTTCTCTGCAGACTTGGCTGGGGCTGGACGGGGGGTCCACATGGGGCCAGTTCTTGGTAACGGAGAGTTCTCCAAGGGCATGAAAGCAGGCAGCAGGGATTCTTGGGGGGCCACTTGGAGACTGTCACCCCATCAGCATCACACATGTCTGAATGCAGGAATGCCTTAAGGAATGAGGGGTACATGGGCATTTAGGAAGATTGTTCTCAAAAGTGATTGGTTGCAGGGGAAGACACATTTGCAGATGCCCGTTCTTCTCTCTTCACATGCGGTTCTTTAGTTTTCAGTGGGAAACGGGCAGCAGTAATTTCTATCTAAACTTAATGTCAATTAACACGGTATTTACAAGACAGTAGCTAGTCTCACGTGATAATTGATGATAATTGCTTCCTGCTTTAATTGGTGTATAAACAAGACGAGGCAGTAAGAATCCAAACATCCCCTCAAAAGGAAAAAGGAAATTGAAGAAGAAAATCTGTCAAGTTAATTTGTAAGCTGATAAGGAGCTGACAAACCCAGCCCACACCTCTGCAAGCCAGCAAAGCAGCAGCGGGCCGGCTGGTGCCTCCAGGGAGCTGGCGGGAATCAGGCGGGAGTGAGAGCTCCAGGCTGGCACCCGCCCCAGGATGCTGCTGGCATGTGTGCCATGCTCATCTGTCCTCGCCAGCCATGCCGGGGTGCTGAGGTGTGCAAAGGTTTGCAGTGTGAGAGACCAAAGCAGGCTTGTCAGCGAAGGATGGGATGTATCTCTCCTCCATTGTGTCCTGCGCCTCTGGAAAGACGGCGAGAAGCACAATGGGTGGGGGTAAGGGCTGGTGGTGCTTGGAGGTGATGACCCTGGAGATCTGCACCGTAGCATCTGAGAGCGGGGGGGAAGCACAGCGAGGAAGGCACCTTGCAGGTGAGCAGTTCAGGGGTGCCTCTGTTAGGGAGGAAACGGGGCCAGTGGAGAAACTCCTGGGAACCCCGAGGAATCCCCACTGAATAGTAGGCAAATGGCAGTGGAAGTTAGTTAATAGCAGAAGGTCCAAATGTAGAGGAAGCACAAAGAGATAGAGAAGAAATGTCACCCAAGACGAGGGACTTTGAGAGGCTAAGGGAGCCTGGCCGGCATGGCTCCGTGGTGGAGCGTCGACCTATGAACCAGGAGGCCACAGTCCGACTCCCGGTCAGGGCACAGGCCTGGGTTGTGGGCTCGGTCCCCAGTGTGGGGCGTGCAGGAGGCAGCCGACCAGCGATTCTCTCTCATTCATGTTTCTCTCTCTCTTTGCCTCTGGCTTCCTCTTCAAAATCAATTTACAAAAAGAAGAAGAAAAGCTGAGGGAGACAATATCTTGAGGGCACCTAGTCAAGAGCTCTGTCCCCTCTATGCCCTTGGAGACTGGGCCTCAGAACATCAGTGGCAGTGAAACTAGAGGGGAAATACCCCAAAGGGGGCATCTCGGACCTCGGATCTCGGTGTGAAATTCCAATTGGAAGCAGAGGCGATGCCTGGGGCGGAGGAGGCTGCCCAGCTGAGGGGCGAGATCTCACCACAGCCAGTGCTGGCTCCCGCCTACCGCAGGGATGCCAGACCCTTAGGCGCGCAGGGCAAACGGAAATGGCGACTTTTGCAGATGCGGGACGGGAGGGGAGCCCTCGTGTCAGGATTGTCTCCACCGCAGAATCGTGAAATTTGCTAAATGGGCCACGGCCTCCCCAGTGCTCTCCTCTGGGCGACAGGGCAGAGGCGCCACCCCCGGGCGCTGTAGCCGCCCCCTCTGGGAGAGCGTCCGGGCTGTGGGGGTTCCCAGGTCATGCACCCCGGGGCCACAACCATCATTACACCAGGTGGTAGCCCTGCCAGGGTGAATTTTTTAAAAAATCCCCCCTTTTCTCCATTTTCCTCCTTCAGTTTCATCTTTGGGGACTCTGACTCTGACAAGCATCATTTTTCCAGAAATTGGGGGTTTGTCTTCCAGATTTCCGGGGCCTCAGCTCTGCTCACAGCTCTGAGCCAATGTCGAGGCTGAGATGGAACCGAGTATCGGGAAGCGAGGGGCTGGATTGCAGCCTTTAACCTCCCTTCACCTTCTCACGATGAAGTCAGTGTTCGTTGCTGTAACAAGCAAACCTAGACTTTTCGCGTGAAGTACGGTTCGCGGTGAAGTGCAGTGTCTGCTCCACGGAGTCCTGCGGGAGCCCCGGGGATGGGCACACTGGCAACGTGGATGGGCGGCCTGAGGTTGACGTGGCCCCAGTGACCGGTCACATCTCCGCTGGCATCCCACACTGCCACCTCCTGGAGCAGCTCACTGAGCCCTTCCCTGGTCTGTCCTGATCTTGCTCCGCCTGAAACCATCACTGGGAAGCAGGCGTTAGTCTAACAAGGAAGGAGGGAGGGAGGGAGGGAGGGAGGGAGGAAGGAGAGGGGAGACAATGTCCCAGGCCTTGAGGAAGACACACGGACAAACATTGCACTTTTCAAGCATTGGAAAGGCTGTGTAGAGCCTGCCTTTCCGGCCTCCATTTCACAGAGGAGGCCACAGAGGCTGGGGAAGGAGTGAGTAGCCGAGAGCCACCGAGTCAGGGCTTGAACCAGCAGACGCCCTTTCTTCACTCCAGCTCCCACCCTCCACCCTGCTGCCCTGGACCTCTCCCTCCTGCCCCCATGCCCTCAGCTGGTGCCCCCACCCCAGATCACCTGGAGTGGCTTCACCCCTGCAGGGGGCACTCTGCCCTGAGGGTCCCTCCCATCCTCCCCGGAAACAGCGAGTTGTCTTTTTAGAAAAGGATTTGTCAGGGCCTCGTGTCCCTGGGCCTCCATCCGGGAGCCGAGCCTCACAGATGGGAAGGTTCAGTGCAACCTGGAACGTTAAAACAGGAAGGTCAGTGACTCCACAGAAAGAGGAAGTCAGGGCTGCCGGCAGTGCCACCCATCAGGGCCACGGACAGCATGGACAGCTGGAGTGGGCTCTGCACCTGCCCCCACCTCCTGCCCCTCCGCGCCTACGAGACACTTTCTGTGCAAGGGGCCCGGTTACACGATCACAGCCGCAGATTTGGGAAAAGACCACTGACTGCATAGAGCAAGCCCTCCCTCTCGCTGCGAGAGCTGGAGGGACAGAAGCACTCTGTAAGCATCATATGGAAACATGGCGCCGCGCTGCAAGTTCTCATGCCCCTCAGGTGCGCACACAGATCTAGGGGGACAGGGACGGCTTCCCCATCCGCGATGGCCACCATCGGGACCGTCCCAACTAAAGGTGCCCCCTGGACAAAGGCCACAGAATTGACCTCCTGCAAGTTTGTGAGGACATCTCTTTGGAATAAGGAAGCCAGAACGGTTGGCTAGGAACCCTGCTAAACCTCGTCAGGCCTGTTTCCTCGGCTGCGGGTTGGGGGGGCGGGGGTGGCGAGAGCATGGGCTCCCGGCATGCTCACGAGTACAGAGCAGCCAGGCGGGGAGAGGGTCATGGTCGGACTGGCTAGTGCTCCCCCATGGCGCTGTCTCCTCCCAGAGAGGAAGCCTCCGGAGATGGACCACGTGGCCACCACCTGCCGGTCCCCAGGACACGGAGTGGGACACACTGGAAACCCTCCACGGCCCCCCTCCCAGCGTGGTTCCGACCCCATCGGGTTCCAGAGATGTCCCGCTCAAAGGCTGCACGATTGACCCTTTCCTCCCTGGCGTGGAGATGAGCGCGAACTCTCAGCTTTTAATGCTCAGCTTTTTGCTGGTCCTTGCGTTAACTCCTTCCCACGTGCGACCCATTAGCATGAGTGACTGGGGAGGCAGTAAGCCAGCCGCTCCCCTCGTGGCACCAGACTCCAGCACCTTTTTCTATTTTGACTTTTGAAGGGTCCTTACAAAGAAAGCTAGGCAGGTTTGGAGAGGCCGATTTTATTTTAAAGCGAGTATGTATGGCAGCTGGCGGAGCGGCTGTGACATCAATTACTTTGATCTATTGAGTGCGGAGGTGAACGCAATTCCTCTCCCTCTGTGCTCCGAGCCGAGGAGGGATGGCGATTTCTCCTGCGCCCAGCTCAGCCTGACGGATGGATGAGCTGCTGCTCCTCCTGGGGCAGGGGACAGGCGGCCTGCGTTGGAGGGACTTGCAGAGGGTGGACAGAACATGCGAAAGGAAAGGGAGAGGCCCCTCCTCCAGTCTCGGGGTCCTCAGATGGTACAGGCCTGCACCCCCCTCCCCACTTAGCCTGCCCACTGCGGATGGAAATGCACAGCAAATGAAAGAAACATCTCCCACGAAAATCGATAAGCAGTTTACGATGTAGTTATCTGAGCTCGATTTTGGTCTGACAAACTGTGATTGCATAGAATAAATATCAAACCCTCCTCACTGAGCAGCTAGTAAAGAATATATTCCATTATAATCTCATTTTCATGTCCCGTCGGTCCTCTCTCGGATGCTTCCAGTTCCCACCACAGGCACGGAAAGTTGACTTTTCTCACGTCAGAGCCCTCGCTGCCCTGTTGCCTTTGGAGGAAGCGGCTGGTCTTTGCGCAGGTGGGACTGACCGTTTCCTTTAGTCTCTGTCTTGGGCACCGTATTCTACCCTCGCCAGAATGCTCCTCAGACTTCTGGCTTCCCCGCTTGAGTCCTGAAAACAAAACGTTGAATTCTGGATTGCAGGAAGCTAAGGAGATGTCATTGTTGCAGGACTTGTCAGAGCCTTTAGTGCACTACTGTGCTTTGTGCATCGCTGAGAGGGACAGACTTCTGACCAGAGACCCTTTCTACAGAGCACCCTGCGGCCGTCATGTTGTTTGCCCGGGAGATGCCCACCTCTTTACACGGGTTTGCGAGGCCTTGCCCAGGGGAACCCTGCTCTCACCTGGACTCCTCTCTCTGGGTGTCCCGAGTGCCATTCTGAATCATAGCCGCACAGAATTTATCATCATCCCCAAGCACATTCTGCCCCACCCCCACCCCATGCTCTCACACAGTGCAGATGGTTTTTCTTCTTCAAAACTCAGTTCTCCTCCTGCTGCTGCTCTGGCAAATTCTGATGTCTTTTACATTGTTTAGGACAGGGACGGGGAACGTCCGGCCCTGCCAGGGCGTGCGGGGTGAGTTAAGTGTTTGACCAAACACCGCGGCTAATTTTCAAGTTGATCATTTGGTGGGGCCCACGAATGACGTTACCCATATCCGATGGCCCTGGGCAGGAAGAGGTTCCCCATCCCTGGCTTACAGCCCAGGCTCGTGGCCCCCTCCAGGGCACCTCCCCAGGCAGGGCGATGATGACTTCCTGTTGTCGGTGGCACCTCCGAGCCAGATGGGTGTGGGTACCCGTGAGACAGCTGGTGCCCATCAGTACGGCCGGCCGCCGTGGTATAGAGTGTGCCTACTGGGGCAGTGAAACTTCGTGTATTAAAACAAAACAGGAAATACTTCTGTGAGGATCCTTTCTGAGTTTAAAAACCACGTGGAAAGCCGCCGAATGAAAGGCATTTTGGAGAAACGAGAGATGGCCGGTAAACTGTCCGTAGAGGAGGCTGCGTGTGTTTCTTCGCTGCGGGCTGGGTGGAGTTTGCAGTTTGGGGTGAGAGCTGAATTGCTCAAGGTAGCAAGGGGCTGGGGCTTCCAAATCCCCCCCGCCCCCCGAGAATGCGTCAGGTTCATCATCCTCGAGGAGGGAGGGAGATGCCTGACCTCCTGAGACCTCCTGTTGCTGAGCTCAACCGGCAGCCCAGTTGCCGGGAAGTATAGTGAGTGCCGTCTGCAGGGATGAGCACATAGAGTCGGGGCACAGAGCAGCCCCGCACAGCAAGGAGGGGAGATGAGGGAACAGGTTCCTTTTTCTCACTCACATGATGCTCAGCCTTTGGAGGAATCTTTAATATGCTCAGGGACTTGTCCTCTCCTTGGTTTTATTAATCACCACTTAGTGTAATTAAGAAAATAAAGGAGATTTTTGGCCACAAGGAACACTGCTGTAATGTCTGTTGTTGGTATCTGTGTGTCCCCCCCCCCCCCCCCCCCCCCCC
>PVJC01024616.1:0-25412 GCA_004026665.1 Murina feae | reverse complement strand
TTTTTTAAAGCCATTATTTTTAAAATATATTTTTATTGATTTCAGAAGGAGAGAGAGAGAGAAATATCAAGGATGAGAGAGAATCATTGATCAGCCGCCTCCTGCACACCCCACACTGGGGATCAAGTCCACAACCTGGGCATGTGCCCTGACCAGGAATCATTGATAGGTCAATGCTCAACCACTGAGCCATGCCAGTCAGGCAAAGCTATTATCTTTTTAAAAGAAGAAGAAGAAAGAAGCAAAAGTTGAAAGTTGATAGAGTTAAGTCTAGGGCGAGAATAGAGATTAAAATGAGGCCCTTTGATATTCTCCAAGGCTCACTGCTGACTGACAGAGCACCTCTGATGGAGTTGGAGTGAAAGGCATACTGCCAGTGGTTAGGAGTGACAAGGTGACACAAATACAAAAGCGGTGTATATTTACTGCTCCAGTATTAGTCAGCTCAGGTTGCCAAAACAAAATACCATGGACTAGCTTAAACACCAGAAATGTATTTTCTCATAATTCTGGAGGTCAGAAATCCAAGATCCAGGTGCCTGCATGGTCAGCTTTTGGTGAGGGTTCTCTTCCTTGCTTGAAGATGGCTGTACTCTCACTGTGGCCTCTTATGGCAGAGAAAGAGAGAGAACTCGGTGTCTTTCTCTTCTTGTAAGGACACCAGCTCTATCAGATTAGAGCCCCACCATTATGACCTTATCTAACCCTAATTACCTTCTAATACTATCTTCAAATGTCTTCAGATACCATGTTATTGGGGAAGTGGCTTCAACATAAGAAATTAGGGGGAGACACAAATATTTAGTCCATAGTAGTTCTTTAAGAAGTTTGGTCAGAATTGCAGAGAAAGTTTGAGGGAGCAAGATAATTAAGAATAAAATAGATACAAATATATTTGTAGGAAGGAGCTGGAAAAGAGGAAGCAATTGAGGATAGAAATGAAAGATGGGCTGGTGAGTGTGACTTGGTGGTTGAGCTTCGACCTATCAACCAGGAGGTCACAGTTTGATTCCTGGTCAGGACACATGCCCAAGTTGCAGGCTTGATCCTCAGTGTGGGGTGCACTGGAGGTAGCCAATCAATGATTTTCTCTCATCATTGCTGTTTCTATCTCTCTGTCTCTCTCCCTTCCTCTCTGAAATCAATTCAGAAGCTTCTCTGGTCCAGGCAAGGCAGTGAACTAAGTGATGGATATACATGGGCTCATGGAATCCTCTCAAAGGCTCCATGTGATGGAGAATATCATCCCCTTTTTCTGAAAGGTTAAGGACAAAACCAAGATCACAAGCATGTCAGCACTGCGACCTCATTGCAAAGCTTGTGTTTTCTTCCCTCTTAGCTCACTCACAGCCTTTCTTAGACCTCTTAAGTCTTCTGAACTGGATATTCTACCACTTCCAAGAGACCTGGCTAACACAAGGGTCTTCAAAAAAAGTCAAGATGGAAACATTAAATTTTTACCCAGGATTTTTTTCTTTTGCCTCATTCTTCTTTAGTAATTCAGGTAAAGAGAACTCCTTATTTCTTTCTTTGAAAAAGTGGTCTTTCCTTTGAAGACAATATTTTTTTAGTTAGTATTTTAGAAAAAAATGTAAAAGAATTCCATTCATTGTGTCTGGTAGCTCCATAACCAATTGGAGTATTGAAAAAATGTGGATTTCCCTTTTTTTCCTCCATCTTTCTTTTCCTTTCCCACACACTCCCTCTGTCTCTCCCTCCATCATTGCATGGTGCATGGCAGCATATATAGCCCATCTCCATCTGCTTAGACTATATCAGAATGGGCACCCAAAACAAGTTCTCAGATCTCACAGCCATGAAGCCCATCAGCAGTATTTCTTGAGAGGTCCCTCTGGTCGAGCACTCCAGGAGCCACCTGTGGAAAGGAGAATTTTTGTCAGAGCATTTTAGATAATTGCATTCTATTCTGGAAATAGTTACTCTCAGTGCCTCACCCCTTAATTGTACAAAACAGTAGCTCTCTTCCCTTCCTTCCCTTACTCTCTGTACTTTCCTCCCCTCCCCCTTCTCTCCATTTCCACCCTTTCTCCATGTATCCAGTTTACCTGTTCTGTGGTCAGTTGTGACTGTGAGATAATTTTATAGCCAGTACCACAGGACATATAAATCCAACAATTTGGATTCACTTTGATTTGAAATATTTTAGGAAATACGTTCAGATCTGAGAAATGATGGTAAAATGGGTTCAACCAGAAGAAATTCCAGAATTGTAAATGGCATAGAGAGATTGCCGTTGGTCCCAACTCCAAAACTTCCAGACACCTTTATTCTTCCTTCAGAAAGAGCCAAGGCCATCAAAAGGTACTGTACCAGGGGGAAGAGGATTGACATAAATGTGTCCTCTTTTAAGTCAGGAACAGAGTGTTATGGGACTGGAGAATGACTAAACTCTCAGAGTGACCAGCATGTGCTTGACTTTGAACCTTGTATAAACATTGAGAAGGCTCGGTTCTTCCTGATATACTCCAGTCTATGAAGGAGAGTTAACAGTTCCTAATCGCAACCTCTTTTCTCTTCTCTTCTTCCCTCTCTTTCCTTCTCTTGCCTTTCCCTCCTTCTCCTTCCTCCCTTTTTCTATATTTTTCAAACTTCAAAGAGAGTAGAACACAAGAACAAGGAATATTGGCCTCTCCAAATTTTCCGTGTCTCTTAGTGAGAAGTACAGACCTATCCTTACTATTCTAACAAGAGTTTTGTCTTTGCTTAGAATAATAGAATAATGTGTTGTCAAAGAGACATGGTTTCTAAAAAGATATGTCTATAAGGCAGGGATGCCCAATTATGTCTTGATTTCTTCTCACCATGACAGAGAAAGAGAGATATTTGTATTCTGCAATAATTATAAATATTCTGAGTATTTCATTGGGGCATATCAATGATACTCTAGTTTAATTCTGGCAAATTTAAAATAGGGAAAACAACAACAACAGGCAAAGCTACTCTACTTCTCAAGATGCCATTCATCTGACATATGGCCAGAGTTCGAGTGCCCTAAATCTACACTCCCGTTGTGTGGATGGATGATTTATGATCAATGTGTCTGGTCCAGCAGACACTTGGGAGGCCATTTCAGTACAGGTGCCCCTACACATGAGGCCTGGAGGACACAAAGGGACCTGGATAGTACAAACACTGGACCAGGCTGTGAAGTTCGGGACTGCCAAAGCATGACTCAGGCACATGAGTCCCAAGGAGGAGGAGGACACATCAGCACAGGAAGCAGCCAGGGTATGAAGACGGGCCCACCAGCTCCCCTGCTGCAGTGCCCAATGTGCAGCCTCAGGTGTTCCTGTCCTTCAGAGAATTCTCCAGTTGTCTCCTTGCTATATGTCCACTTGCCTTGGGTTCAGATGTCTCTGTTCACTTGTCAGGGCTCCGGAGGCTTTTGTGTCTATTCAATTAGAAAAGGTGGGACTTCGGGACATGATGCTGAATGCCTTCCTCCTCAGGAAACAAACCATGGCTGACTCGACGAACCTTGTGAGTATAGTAAGAAGGGCTCCCTAATGCTCTCATGTCATCTTTTACATTTGAGCAAATAAAAATTCTTAACTTAGAGCCTGTTGTAATTCAGCCTATTTGGATAGGACCATTGAAAGCATAGTATAAAGAACTGAAAAAGGGAGCTCAATAAGAAATACGAAGGAAGCCGTTCAAGCCAGCTGCGTCTAGTTTTTAAAATATGTGCATTTTCTCAAGGTCACATTTCGTTCTGTTGCTTTCTAAATGGAACTAGTTTCAACATCTGCTCTGGAACATTTGCCCATTCCTGAGAGACACGCTGGTGCTTAGGGTGTTTAGACAAGGTGAACACAGAGTCTTGCCATCTCATTCACCTGTTACCTTGTTTTTTCAGGCCCAATCGCCTTGTTCCTATTACAGGGTTTTATACTGGCCAATCTCTTGAAAACATATTTATAAAGCTCAAGTCTTTAAACAGTTAAAAGTATTGTTTAAATTTGTGAATATCATGTCATTATTTTTTAATTTTTTTATGAGGAAATCATTAGGTTAATGCAGCGATGCTTGGGGAAGAAATGGCAGATTTACAGTCTCTAGGCTTTTTCCCTACCTGTGACTGAAAACGAAAGACCTACATTTACCAAATCCAATTGGGCTGTGAGGGAGACCAGATTTCAAGTGTGCTATCATGGAGAGAAAGGACTCCTTTTAATAAGTCACTGCGATTTTAAATTAGTTTTTTACTACAATATTAAAAAAAATATTGACCAAATAGAAAATGTAATAACTCATTAACTGCTCATAGGATTATTCAATGCCAATCAGATTAGAAAGGGCTCAGTTTTGTCAAAGTCTGGGATTTAGCCTATTTACAAGCTGGTACGTTAACCTGTGACTGTTCTGTGGAGGCTAGCAGAAGACACAAGACTTCTAGTTAAGAGACAAAATAACTTTATTACTCGTAGCAGAGCAGGCAACATGGGCTTTGTGTTTGTGTCAGTTCCATTGGCTTCCCAAGGGCCATGGGAGCAACATGGAGGAGCCTGGATGCATGCAGTGGGGGTTTGTCACAGTTGAGTAATACTGAGCTTGGAGGAACCCGCCTCTTTCATAGCAAGTCTGCTCTTTTTCCTGGAGGGAGGCATTGCCTCATCCCTTAAGACTTCATTCTGCAAACATAACCCTTAGAAATGACCCCTGTAAAGAGTGGTCAGGGCCTTACATTCTTCACTCACTCAGCAAGATGTATGGGAGTGGGAGACGCCCAGGGAGGAGTGTTTCCCAATAAGTTGACCTTCAGGAAGAGTTTCTCAACCGTGTGGCCCTTTTCTGCTTTAAGTTTGCTCTCAGTTTCTACATAGATACTTGCATGGAGAGTGTTTATAACCAACTGTCTAATAGAAGAACTATCATCTTCTCTTATTACAGGATGAAATTGAGAAAACCAAGAGAGAAGTAATAGTGGAATATTGTCAGAAGTAAGTATAGGATATGTAGTACATGTGAACTACACATGCTGATTTCTCTGACTCTGAATTTAATAAACACCAGAATTATGTAGAAATTCTCCAGGGTATGAGGTGGTCTGTTTTATTTGAGCCGCGATCCTATTAGGTCAAACCAAATCACATGAAAGAAAGAGCATGAGAAGTGAAGGACAGGAGATGCTTTGAAGGGGCCCATGCCTTTGCCTTCACGCAGTAGCAACTTGATCCGGACAGGGATTTCTTCATGACAGAGGCGCTCTATTCTCTTTGAAAAAAGTCTAGGAAAGTAGATCTTGGAACTTCTGTAGAGAGGACTCACCTCTGGACATCATCTCTTCCGACTTTTCAGATTTAACCACCACATGTCTCACTATGCTCTTCGGGGTCAGATCATGGCCTACTGCAATAGCCTGAGGGCCCTGCTGGAAGATTTCCCTACCATCAGGGACACCATTTTCATGGTGGGGCAACCACAAGAAAAGAAGGGGTTGAGGGATTCCAAGAAGGACTGCAAGGATGACCTCAGGTGCGTGACTTGTATTAGAGCTTGTTGCTCTGCCTCTCTACCCTACCCCTCACAGGGAAGGAGCATGTGAAGTTCAGCATGGAAATCTTGCTCCTATTATTGCATTTGACCTTGATTTTCCAGTCCAGAAGGGCAAAAGAAAGAATTAACACTTTAAGAATGAGTACCTGTGCAGGTGGGAAGGGGGGTAGAGGTGGAAGAGGGCGTAGAAGGGATAAATGGCAATGGGGAAAAAATTAAATTTAAAAATAAAGAAAATAAAAAAGAGTAAGAGTATCTTTGTATTTGAACCCAGAGGAGTTCTTTGTTTATGGGCTGTTTGATTACTTTTTCAATGTATACAGTTTTATTTTCCCCTGGAGAGCCCTGAGATTTTCATCAATCACACCCTTTTACATAAGTCAGCCTCTAAAATAAGCAAACAAATACACAGACTTGATCTTGAGCTGTCCTGGCTTCAAATATTTTACTCAATGGGGTAGAAGGGATATTTGGAGGGAAATGGTATAGCAATGCCTTGGATAAATCAGTGCTTTTCTGCATTTCTCTGACAGAGAAAAAACATATATATGTAGTAATATTAAGTGATAATCCTTCCTTATCATGCTTTACCCATCTTTCCTTAGTCTACTGGAGGTCGCTCCCCTGGATGAGGAGTTAGCATACCTGTGCAGTCAGTGACTACATTTCCTTTAAAAAAGAAGGAGGTGTTTTACCGTTGTGCAGTCTCCAAGGGGGAGAAAAAACATCCTGTAGGATGAGCTTACCTCCCTCCTTCCTCTTTTCTTACTGCACAGCGTTGAGTATCAGTAATAATAACTATGATCATAGAACAGATAGATGGGAGGGATTGAAAGACCATTTGTTTTGTGTGTGTGTGTGTGTTTTAATTTTGTTTTATTGCTTAAAGTATTACAAAGAGTGTTAAATAAGTCTCTATTATTTCCCCTTGACCTTCCCCCCTTCTCTCCTACCCTCCAGTGTCTTGTGTCCGTTGATTATGCTTATATGCATGCATACAAGTCCTTCAGTTGATCTTTGAAAGACCATGTGTATCAGACCATTCTTTCACTCACTTATTCGATCATGCATCATTCAAACACTATTTATTCAGTGCTGACTTAGTACCAAGCACTTAGCTATGTATTGAAGTTACAAAGGTAAACTATTCAGTCTAGTGGGGAAAAGTTCTACCAACCAAAAGTAGCTTCAAAGATTTCAAAGATAACACGTTAGAGTTATGTAAAAAGTTCTGTGATGGCATCAAAGGAGTGTTTAAGTCCATTCCAGGGCCTCAGGGAGAAATTCAAAAGGAGGAGGTGACAAGTAAGTTGGAGTCCTCAAGAAAATGGAGATAACAGAACAGGCTAGAGAATGCTAGAGAATGAAAAAAGTTGGGTTCTTAAGCCCTTGATAACTGGCTATCAAAATAGTAGCCACTCTTACGTTGATACTGACAAGGTGCCAAATTTGTGATACCAGTGTTTTGTTTCAAGAGCTCAGCCAGTGCATTCACTTGGGTAGACTTTAGGATTTACCTAATGACAGAATGCATTTGAGAGAGAAGTAGGGCAAAGATACCTCAGCAGACCACCTATTTTGTAAAGGGTTTGACTTGTTTCCCAATGAGGTTAAAGTGCATCTTTCTGTCATATAAAACATTACATGGCCAGCCAGTTTGGCTCGGTGGATGGAGAGTCGGCCTGCGGACTGAAGGGTCCCAGGTTCGATTCCGGTCAAGGGCATGTACCTTGGTTGCGGGCACATCCCCGGTGGGGAGTATGCAGGAGGCAGCTGGTCGATGTTTCTCTCTCATCGATGTTTCTGACTCTCTATCCCTCTCCCTTCCTCTCTGTAAAAAATCAATAAAATATATTTTTAAAAAAAAACAGTACATGATAATCTTCTAAGGCTTATCAATTCATTCTTTCCTCCATCCACTAGAAAAGTCAACCATTTATAAGTACAATCTAAAAATTTGGGGTCAAATTTTAAAAATAGTTCCCAGAAGTCTAACCATGAGTTCACTACATTTGTGTTTAGGATAAAATGTATTCAACAAGTCTATTTTTGTTTCTGATCTGTTTATTTGTAGCAGCCAAATAAGAAGGTTAGAAAGAAGAGAAGAAGGGAAAATGTCCCTCTAGCTTGTAGGTCTTGCTCTATTCCTTTATTACTTCTTGTGGATGACTGTGTGTCTCCTAAAGCATAAAGGAAGCAGTCCCTTGAGAGGGAGAGCCTAGAGCCCTAAGTCATCTAGTCAATTGATGTGATACTTCCAGGGCAAGGGTTTGGTCCATGAAGTGCGAGCAACTCGTACAGTCAGGTAGTGGATGAGCAGCAACTGGTAGAGATTCAGTGTTTCTCCACCAAACCCATCTCCTGCCTCCTAAACTCTCCAGATTTTAATACACTCACATAAAATGAATTACAGAGAAAGGAACTTCTCTCTTCTGTGGAAGTTTGGAAAAGATACTGTATAAGATTCTTTCTAACTTCAAAGTCTATGATTCAGAAAATCACATGAAGTGTTAAGAAAAATTGAACATTAGCCACAAAGAGGTATAGTGGAGAGAGCCATGGCCTGATAGTTGGAATATTTGGACTTGACCCAGCTCCATCTTAAGTTGCCCTGAGATCTCAGACAGGTCACTTCTTTTCAATCTCTAGATCTCAACTCTTCACCTAATGAGTGAGGAAACTGAAGCAGCTCTCTGAAGTGAAATACGTTATGGTTCTTAGTGCTAAGGTATCTAGAGCTTGATTCTAAGGAACGGGACTGCTGAGGAAAGACTCCCAAGAAAGGGGCCAGTCAAAAGTGTTTATGAAATAGTAGGTGAGAACCATCCCAGGCCAAGTTTAACTAGAGATGAAGGGACAGAGTTGAGGAATGAGGGTCATGGAGGATAGGGGTTCTCACCTCATTCATGAAATAAGGAGTTGGGTTTGATTGAAGATAAGAAATGTTTTGTTTTAAGTGCCAATTCCAATAATTAGTGTCCTCCTGTGTAGGACTCTGGTACATCCGCATGTGACAGTGTTGTAGTTGATTGGCAATGTCTGTCAGAGTCAAGGAAAAGGAGGAAAGTGGGCTCCCGCTGTGTTTGCTATCCCTCACAAGAAGAGCCCAATGAGTTGTATAGGCTTTACATTCTTAGGTGCTACTTAATACAAAGAACTCCACCCTCAACCCCGAACCAGACCAGAATCTCTACACAAGAGGAGCCAAGGGGAGCTCTCCTCTCAGGAAGGATGCCCCTTAAGGCCTCCATGCCCTCATGGCACCAGAGGAGTCTAGAGTCTGAAGACTAGGATGACACTCAATCACACTCCCAAGAGCAGTGGCATTAGCTGATGGAGGAGCAAAGAAGGCACAGAAAGAAAGGACAGTAACCTTAATTGAACCCTTACTATGTAATAGGCAGAGCCACTGCTATCCCATACAGCTGCTTTATGTGCATTAGAATAAGGCACCCCTTCCTCTGGGCAGGTTGCCCCATGTCTGCATTCAGAGCTTGGCAAGTAAAGGCTGGATCTCAGCCACTGCTGGCTGCCTCAGGGCATAACCTGAACAACAGCAGTACATGGCAGCCTTGGTGCCAAGCACTGTACAGCAATGGATTCGACATGGTCCTTGCCCTTCAGGCAAGGGGAAATAGGCAGAAACATTATGATAAGGAATAAAATAAAAGTATAATGAAAGCACCCACCAGGAAATGTTCAGTATTATCCGAAGGATTGGCTAAGTGGGAGTGGGGAGCAAGGCAGGTTTCAGGAAAGAGAGGTTGCTTATCCTGGGTCTTAAAGGATGATCAGTGTTTCAGGTGGACACGGAAAAGAACATTAACTCAAGCTGGGAGGCCCCCAAATACAAAGGTACAAAGATGTGAGACAGCATGTAGACTTGTGAGTGGCCCCTATCCAGGGTATGTGAGGATATGATCAGAAATAGAATTCACAGACTGATAGGCAAGATCCAGAAGTCTGGCATTTGTCCTTCACAACTGGAGAGAAAGATGAACAAGACAATTTCAGGGACATCATTTGGGATGCTATTGAAACTGCACAGATAAGCGATGTTAGGAGGTGAAATCAGCTAGGCCAGGTGCTGGATATAATATGGAGATAAGAGAAAAAGGGAGTCTAGAATGTCACCCAGAGTCCCTGGCTTGGGTGAATAAAAAGATGGCAGTGCCATTATTATTTAACTAGAGGCCTGGTGCACAGATTCGTGCACCAGTGGGGTCCCTCCGCCTGGCTTGTGCCCTCTCACAATCCGGGATCCCTGAGGGGATGTAACAGTGCGTGAAGCAGCAGTTGGCCAGGGAAAAGCCCAAGCCCAGGCCAGGTGCCACACCACTCCCACTCATCCCAGCCCCCATTGCACCTCCCATTATTGCCCTTGAGTAGTGCTGCCACGGAAGCAGGAGAGGGTCCCCCCTCCACAGTTGCGCTCATCAGCCGTAAGCCCAGCTTCTGGCTAAGCAGCTCTCTTGCTGTGGGAGCACACTGACCACCAGGGGGCAGTTCCTGTGTTCAGCATCTGTCCCCTGGTGGTCAGTGCATGTCATAGCAACTGGTTGGGCAGTCGACCAGTGGTAACAGTCACTTAGGCTTTTATATATATAAATGGGTACAGAGTTTTCATTGTGGAAGATGGAAAAATGTTCTGGATGGTGGTGATGGTTGCACAGCAATGCAAACATATTTAATGACACTGAACTATACAATTAAAAATGGTTAAAATGGCAAATTTTATGTTATGTATATTTTATCACAGTTTTTTAAATAAGGAAAAAAGGGATGTCAGTGCCATTAAGAGGAAGCAATATGAAGAGGAAGATAATGAATCACAGCTCAGAAGCCTCAGCTATGAATTTCTTTTATTAGTCTCCCAACAAATCTGAGACTTCTTATTCTGGATTTTTCTGTGTTTTCACACACTCATTCCACCCTGCTTCTGTCATTGAGTTATGTTTGTATGTCTAGCTGCTCTGGAATGTAAGCCCCTTGAAGGCAGAGGCTGTCTTCATTTCATGCCATGGGTATGTACCTCCGCCTTTACCATGGTTGAAAGCGAGGATGGGAAGTGGGGAGTAGACCCACAGGAAGTGTAGGGAGTTCCAATTATTTTAATTGAATTATGAAATAAAAGAACATGTCTCATCTCCTGGCAGGAATTTGGTTTGAGGCTTAAAGAAGACTTGGGCCCAGTAGGTGAGGCTTAGTGGTTGAGTGTCAACCTATGAACTAGGTGGTCATGGTTAGATTCCCGGTCAGGGCACATGCCCAGGTTGCAGGCTCAATTCCCAGTAGGGGTCATGAAGGAGGCAGCCAATGAATGATTCTCTTTCATCTTTGATATTTCTATCTCTGTTTTCCTCTCCCTTCCTCTGTGAAGTAAAAAAAAAAAAAGAAAGAAAGAAAAAAGACTTGGAATTATTGAAAAGAAATGGGCATGAAAGTTGATCACGGGAAAAAGAGAGTATTATTACAGGGTGACACTGCTGAGGCTCCATGGAAACTATTTAAATACTTGTTGTGCCATCAATATAATTAATGGTATAGTTTCTTCCAGCTGTGTGTGACTAGAAGAGCTGGAGAGATCCAAAGTTGGGGTTTGCTGGGTAGTGAGGGCAAAGAACTGAAGGTGTGGTTCATGTGCTTTCTTGAAACCTAGTCTGGGGAGGGAGGGAGTGGGTTTAGAATGGACTTGACAGATGGAAGGGGAGACTGAGGGCTGAGTGATGTCCAGGAACATATTTTGTAGGGATGAAGGAGATTTAGTGGGAGTGAATGAGTGAGAAAACTGGAAGAATAGAAGGTAGAGCTGGGAAAGTAGGATATTTGAGTTTAGGATTTTGGAGGTAACATGGCCCCAGGTAATGATGAGGTCTGCAGTGATGCCCCAGGGCAGGTGGATGAAGGGAAATGAAATGAAGGGGGAAGCCCTAACCGGTTTGGCTCAGTGGATAGAGCATCGGCCTGCAGACTGAAAGGTCCCAGGTTCGATTCTGGTCAAGGGCATGTACCTTAGTTGCAGGCACATCCCCAGTTGGGGGTGTGCAAGAGGCAGCTGATCGATGTTTCTCTCTCATCGATGTTTCTAACTCTATCCTTCTCCCTTCCTCTCTGTAGAAAAATCAATAAAATATATTTTTTAAAAAGAAATGAAATGAAGGGGGATGATGCTGATCAGATCAAGGAACTGTCAGGCCAACGACCTTATTGGGGAGCCCTCCTGTGGGGCTGAGAACTGGGCTACATACAATCTTGCACTGAGCACCCAAACCTTTCTGCTGCCCTCACTGCCCCTCCTCAGCAATGACTGCTCCCTGCAGGCAGGGGTGGAAATGGCAGGAAAAAAGCGGATAAGTAGTGAAGGACATCATCTGATAGCGGGCCCTGTGGCTCCAGGGACACATGTTCTTCTCAGAGGCCAAGGACTGATTCCGTCACACTGCGACCAGCCCTGTGGCCTGCAGCCCCGTGTGCTCAGACACAGGCCTTGTGATTTTTTATTGTTGATATTCAGGGCTTCTTTGGGACACTATTAAACACTGTGAACTGAATAACAGAGATAAAACTGGAGGAAGCTAGCTTTGATGTGCTACAGAACAGAATAGTCTGATGTGGTTACTGAAATAAAGAAATTCTGCAAACTAACTCCACACTTCGTTCCTGAGCTTCAAATTATCTGATGAAAACCCTGAGATTCCAAATGTAGATATAAGGCCAGTGATTCCCCTTATTCACAGTAGAGTTTTCATGATTTAAAAGGTCTCATTTTCAGAATGTTTGATATTGAAGACAGTCAATCCTCAGTTCAAATGAATCACATTTTACTTTGATAAGTGTAAAGGGTCATCTGATTGTCTCCTAGAGATCCAAAAATAATAGCAACAGTCAAGAAATGCCCCTATAACTTCCAAAGTGCCCCCAAGAGGGTAAGATCCTTCCATCAAAAGCCCTTGCATAGGCAGTGGAAGTGGGTACCAATGTGAGAGTGATGGAATCAGTAGGAGCAGAAGAGTATAGAAGGGACGGTCTCAAAATGACTCCCTGATTTCTGGTTTTGGGGACCGAAGGATTGTGGTTCTTTGAACACAGTAGGAGGCACAAGATTGGGATGGAAGGGAGTGGGGAGTTAAGTTGTTCCCTTTCTTGATTGAGTTGGTCTAAGGCACCAACCAAGATGAAGCAAGTTGGATCACAGGAGGGGACCAGGCCTGCAAATGTGAGTTCAGGAGTCACTGGCAAATAGATGGTAGTTGCAGCCAGAAGAGTGAATGAAATTGCCTAGGAAGAGTGGGAAGAGCAGAGCAGAGGGCTGAGTGGACCTAAGGAAGACCTGGCAAGGCCCGTGTAGACTGGGGACTCCGCATCCACTATTTACCTCCTTCTGCTGTCTGTCAGAACTGCCTGTTCAGCATAACCAAGACAGCCCCAAGCTGACAATAGAATCTGGCTTTACTCCACAACCCTCACTTCCAGGACATCCTCTCATCAACATGTTCAGGTCCTCACTTCTTAACAAATTACTCTGAGATCCCTCATGACATAAAATATTTTTCAAATGCTTGACACTTTTCTGAAAAATCATTCCTTACACCAGTCCTGTGAGTTAGGAATCTTTATTCCTAATTTATGGATGAAAAGACACAGAAGATAATCTGTCTAAAGTCACACAGCTGAGGGTGGTAGATGGTGGTCTCAAGCTCAGGTCCTCTGATGCCAGGTTGCACATCTGATAACTGCACAGAGCACCATTTTCCACACTAGATGAGCACAGTTAATTAGACCTGGAGCTCTATTTAAGGGGGAATCAGCCCCCACCATCACCCTCACCCTCTGTTACAGTGGGCTGCCTCACTCCTGAGATGATGGTGACACAGTGGGTCAGGATCCACTTCCCACTAAGTGTAGTAGAAAGATCATAAGCTTCTATTTGTGTGAAGGTCAAAAACAGGCAAAACCCAACACAATCTTTCAATGGTGTATTCATTTGTGGTAAAACTACAAAGAAAATCTAGCATTGATAAGTGTAAAATTCAGGGTGGTCGTTCCTCTGGGGGCCACAAGGGAGATGCAGATCAAGCTTCAACAGAACTGGTGGCATTGTCATTCTCAGGCGGTGGGTACCTGGGCTTGTGCAAGTCCTTCACAGACATATATGGATTGTGTGTTTATATGTGAAGATAGCTATACTCCTGCCTAAGAAAGGAGGAGGCGTTTAGGAGTGGAGAAGAGCAGAGAGGAGAAAGCAGACAAAGAGGGCCAGAGTGAGGATCCCTGCAAGGAGACATGGCGGGGACAGCAGGAAAACACAGACCGCTCTCTAGAGCCTGGACGGAATTGCACTTAAATCCCAACTTTACCTCCTAGGATCTCAGTCGGCAAGATCGAGGTCACCTCATAGGGCCTCAATTTTCTCATCTATGAAACTGGAACAAAGTAGGTACATCCAAAGGTTTGAATAACAATTAACTGAGATGATATGTGTGGGGGAGGAAGAAATTTTACTCCACCGATTTTGGTTCTCTCAGCTGGTGTAATAATCAAACTGAGACAGATTAATAAGAGAAAATAACCCAAATTTAATTATATACATATGTATGGGGACCCCACATACATGAGAGACCCTGTCTACACAGGAGGGTAAGAGACAGAAAGGTAAAAAGGCATTTGGAGCTCAGGGATGAGGTAAGGCGCCTGGGGCTTCAGAGGGGAGGAAGGCCAGAGGCAGGATGATAAGAAGAGCAGATGTTCAGTAATTAGAAGTTTGCCCTGCCCTCTAGGTAGTCATAAAAGTTATCTCCAGTGGTAGCTCTCAGGACGGACAAAGCCTCCAATTTATGTCCTTCAAGGGAGAGGCAAACGTTTCTCTTGAGTCCACAGTCTCAAATGCCTTCAGCTCAAAGCAATCCACATGCCAAAGTGGCACGTCTTAGGGAGCCTGTTCTGAACCCCCTCATATGCAACGCTCCGCATGGTGCCAGCCACCTAATTCATGCCTTCCTTTCCGGTCTCACCACACCTTCCACCCTCCCCCGCATGCCCACTCCGTCCTCAACCAGCTCAGGCTAAAAGCAGCCCACCCGCCCTTTTCCCGTTGAGCTATCTATAGCTGTGGCCACCTGTGCGTGGCCGGAAAAGGAGGCCTGCCGCCCGCAGGCTTGGACGCTGGGCTTGTGTGTCACCACGGGCTGGGCCTGTATAAGTGGTTCACACCAGCCACGCTTTCTTCTCGTGCTGCAGGAGTCCTCAGCCCCGGCCCCGGTGTCTGCTGTCCGCCGACGGGAAAGTCTTCCTCAGCTTATGGTTCATACCTCATCCTTCTGAAGTGCTGGTTATGTTCAAAACTCTGACAGAAAAGGTTTGTGTTTTTGTGTGTGTACCAGAGTGTAAACTGGCTGGCTTTTCATGACTCATGGTTAAACATATCAATTTCAGAGACAGTCTCTTGTTTTTCCCAAGGACACTTAATAACTGTACTCTTCTCCCAGCTCCTAATATTATTATATTATTTTATTATATTATATTAATTATATTATATTAGTTATATTATATTATTTATTTTAATAATTTTTTCTAATATTATAATTTCTCTTGGGCCTCCTTATTTTATGATTTCTGTTTCTCCCTGGTCATTAATAAGCACTAATTCAAATTTCTGACATTCTTTATTATTCCTCAATTTCCTCCCAAACCCTTAGGAAAAAAACCACCCTGATCCACTGAAACTCTTGAGAGGCTGAGATCACATTTAAGCCTGTGTTGGAGGTACTGCGCTGTGTAGCAAGTACCTAATTTACTGATAGAGTAGAAGGCTGCAACTGTAACACAGTTAATATAGTCATACATAAAGCACTCAAATAAGTATCTGCGCAATAAAGCACAATGTTGAAAATGGCTGTTGGGGAACAGTCTGATTTTTCTTTGTAAGTGAAAGCCTTTCTTCTCTCCCCTCTCCCCTCAGCTTTATTGAGGTGTAATTAACAAGTACAAGTGTACAACCTGATGATTTAAAATATGTATACACTAGAGGCCCGGCACACAAAAATTTGTGCACTGGGGGGAGGGTGGTCCCTCAGCCCCGCCTGTGCCCTCTCGCAGTCCGGGATCCCTCAGGGGATGTCCACCTGCTGGCATGCCTGGCCAGCCTGGGTGAGGGACTGATGGCTGTTTCAGGCTGCCCACAGTCCCTTCAGGGTTCGGATGCCTACTGGGGTGCCTGGCCAGCCTGGGTGAGGGGCAGAGGGCCGTTTCAGGCTGCCCACAGTCCCTTCAGGGTTCAGGTCCCTACTGGGGTGCCTGGCTGGAAGCAGGTATCTGGGGTTTTTTTATCTTCTATAATTGAAACTTTGTAGCCTTAAGTAGAGCTCAGGGCCTACAGGGTCCTGGCTTCCTCCATTGCCTGGGCAACTCCAGCTCTGTGGCTGCCACCATTTTAGTTGAGTTTAATTTGCATATTTGCTCCTGATTGGTTGGTGGGTGTGGCTTGTGGGCATGGCTTGTGGGTGTAACGGAGTGAGGGTCAATTTGTGTATTACTCTTTTATTAGATTAGATTGTGAAAGGATTGTCACAATTAAGTTAATTCACACATCCATCACCTCATAGTTGTCTTTTGTGTGTGTGTGGGGGGGGGGGAAGAACGTTGATCAACTTTCTCAGAAAATTTCCAGTATTAGGTGAAAAATAATATAAATAGAGTCACTTCAACATGGAATCAGAGCAGCTATTCCTTGTGCATCTTACTCCTCCAACCTTTGGGATGTTTAAACTGAGCAATATAACCTTTGGACTGGGCCTAAAGCAACATTGTAGTCCAAACTACTATTTGCAAAGCTAACAGGAATAAAGACATTCTGACTACTGGACTAAAATTAAAGAACTTTCTTAGAATTAACATCATGTATAGCTAAAGAATAACCTAGTTTATTTGCACCTATAGAAATTTTATCCTTGATTTATTAACAACAATAGAAATTTTTTCCTTCTCTTCATTTAATTATTCTCCTTCCCTTTCTCATGAAAGCTCCTTGCCTTTACCCTCTAATCAGAATAGTATTGGGTCTCTGCCTGAATCAGTGCTTCCCAAATAGCTATTCTTTTGGTTCTCAAACTTATCCATCTTACAACTGAAAGTCTGTACCCTTTGATCAACATCACCCTATTTCCCCCATGCCCTGGCAACCACCATTCTATAAGTTTGACTTTTTTTTAGATTCCACATGAGTGAGATCATAGAGCCTGTGTCTTTCTTTAGCTGCCTTATTTCACTTAGAATAATGTCCTCCAGGTTCATTCATGCTATTGCAAATGGCCAGATTTCCTTCTTCTTTATGCCTAATTCATATTCATGTGTGTGTGTGTGTGTGTGTGTGTGTGTGTGTATGATTTTAAAAATGTACTTACCTTTCCATTGAGCTCTTAGATTATTTCCTTAGCTTGGCCATTGTGAGCAATGCAATAATGAATGCAGGAGTGTAGGTAATCTCTTCAAGATACTGAGGTGTTTTTTCCCCTTTGTATGTATATCTAGAAGTGGGATTGCTGGATCACATGATAGCTCTACTCGCAAAAGAATGAAACTGAGCCCTTGTCTTACACCTTTACACCTCTCTCAAAAATTAACTTGAAATGAATTAAAAACTTAAATGTAAGTCCAGAAATGATAAAATTCTTAGAGGAAATCTCCTTGGCATCGGCCTTGGTGATGATTTTTTTCTTATATAACACCAAAAGCACAGGCAATAAAAGTGAAAATAAACAAGTAGGGCTACATCAAACTAAAAAGCTTCTGCAGAGCAAAGGAAACAATCAACAAAAGGAATAGGCAATCCATGGGTTAGGAGAATATTAACAAACCATATATGTGATATGGGGGTAATACCTACAATATGTAAGAAACTCATAGAATTCAATGGGGGAAAAAGAAATCTGATTTTAAAATGGGCAAAGGACCTGAACAGACATTTTTCCAAAGAAGACATACAAACAGCCAACAGGTAAATGAAAATGTGCTCAACGTCACTAATCATCAGAGAAATGCAAATCAAGATCAGATATCATCTGATACCTGTCAGGATAGCTATTATTAAAAAGATAAGAGACCTGGACAGGTAGCTGAGTTGGTTAGAGCATCGTCTGGATATGCCAAGGTTGCAGGTTTGACCTCTGGTCAGAGCACATACAAGAATGCATAGGTAAGTGAAAAAACATTTCTCTCTCTTCCTCTCTTTCTCTAGAATCAATAATTTTTTTAAAAAAAAAAGACAAGAGACAAATGTTGCCAAGGATATGGAGAAAAGGGAACTCTTGCTCACTGTGGATGGGAATGTACTGGTAGAGCCATTATGGAAACAGTATAAAGATTCCTCAAAAATTTTAAAAATAGAACTAACCTTTCTTTCACTGAGAATTTTAAAATTATATATATTCAGTTAGATCATAATTTTACACTTTTCTTCCACTTGTACATGAATATTTAAGATCCAGTATTTGATTTTTTTTTTTTTTTTAGTTATATGCTTAAACTGTGTTGATAAATCTCTATGGTCCCCCCAGGAGTTTATTTGTGACCCTTGTGATTTATCCATGGTCATACAAACTTTTTTTTATATATGTTTGGCCACCAAAGGCTTTAAACAAAGAGAAACACGTTGCTTTAAACTCCCCATTGGAAGAGTCACCTTGTCCAAAGGCATATAACCCAGTTTATGAATGTTTGTTGTTCTGTTTTTCAAATGTTATCTTGTAATTATTATCCTGCATTATGCTATGAAAATGTGTATCTAAATATTTGTGTTTAAATATATTATCTTTAATAGTTGCTCATGTATTTTATATGCTTCTTAGAAATTTCTTAAAACTTACTTCCTTGTATTGATTTTACCCACAGGCAGCATTTAGAGCCTTAAAGCTAACGCTACAGCTGATGGCGCCTCTCCATGACATTGTGGCCTACCTTTTCAGTTTCGCTAAACTTGGGAATTTCCCAGCATGCTTTGAGTTTCCTCTAAGTCCTAACCCTTTGAGAGGTGACTGGGGAGGAACTGAGGGCATTGGTAAGTGATTAAAGATAGTTAAATCATCTTCAATATTCAGTTAGAATTCTGTGAAGCTCTTCCTCTACCCCCCCAACCCCCATTCCAGCTTTACTCAGGTATCATTGACGAATAAAATGGTTTAAAATATTTAAAGTGTACAGCATGATGACGTGATACACACCTATATTGCAAAATGATTTCCTTATCTAGAAATTACTATGAAGCTCTTCATACTTGGAAAGACAGAACTAAAATATTTTCTCATAAATTACAGTGATAAGAAGGGCAAAGGGAAAGTCCTATTATATATTGTCTCCAACTGATTAATTCCAATTTTCCAAGCTAAACTGCAAAGTATACTAAATCAAGAGTGAGAAGGCCTAGGTTTTTACCCTGCCTCTGCCACTTGGTTACTGGAAGTTGGACACTTTGCTTTCTGGGTCTCTGTCCATCTGTAAAATGGGAATGATGCTACCTGTCTCATAGAGATGTTCTGTAAATTAAAATCTACGTAAAAATTCTAAAAGGATGCATAAGCCCCACTACATATGAGTGTTCCTTCATTCCCTGTCCCTTCCTGGCCTTTGTGAGCTGACATGACAAGGAACGCCAAGCATTCACCATCAGGAAGCTTGCAGGCAGCCCTTCATTAGCTCACAGTGGCCCAATGGTCCTGTCATGAGAACAACTGAGGCTTTAGTGTTACCTGCCCAGTGCTAATCCATGGACTCTACCTCAGTACTAGGTCCTAAGACAAATGCACATGATTCCGAAATGCTTCGTAAGCTCGGTTTATCAGAGGCAGGGAAACTGATCTTGTTATTTTAATAATTTGACTCCTATCTAAATTATGTCATTAGTCATGTAAATGTAAATTAATAGCAATCTATTCTAATAAAAGAGAAACATACAAATTGACCGCACCCTTGCTAAACCCACAAGCCACACCCACCAGGCAATCAGAGTGACTATATGCAAATTAACTCAACCAAGATGGTGGCCAGCAGCCACGGAGCTGGAGCAAGCAGGAGGCTTGGTTGCCCTGGCAATGGAGGAAGCCAAGCTTCCCACCTACCCTGGCCAGCTGTGGCCTCTACTCAAGGCAACAAAGTTTCAATTATAGAAGATAAATAAACCCCAGATTCCTGCTTCCAGCCAACCTCGCTGGGGGCTGGGGGCTGGGGGCCATGGTCAGCCTGCAAAAAGCCATCAGTCTCTCACCCAGGTTGGCCAGGCACCCCAGCAGGACCCCCCCACCCTGAAGGGACTGTGGCCAGCCTGCAAACAGCCATCAGCCCCTCACCCAGGCTGTCCAGGCACCCCAGCGAGACCCCCCACCCTGATCTGAGACACCCTTCAGGGCAAACTAGCCAGCCCCCACCCATGCAACAGGCCTCTATCCTATATGGTAAAAGGGTAATATGCAAATTGACCCTAATAGCAGAACCACTGGGAATGACTGGTCACTATGACACACACTGACCACCAGGGGGCAGATACTCAATACAGGAGCTGCACCCTGGTGGTCAGTGCGCTCCCACAGGGGGAGCTCTGCTCAGCCACAAGCCAGGCTGCCAGCTGCCAGCACAGTGGTGGCGGTGGAGCCTTTCCTGCCTCCTCATCAGCTCTAAGAATGTCTCACTGCAGCGTAGGCCTGCTCCCTGATGGCAAGTGGACATCTCCTGAGGGCTCCCAAGCTGCCAGAGGGATGTCTGACTGCCAGCTTAGGCCCGATCCCCCTGGGAGCAGGCCTAAGCCAGCAGGTGGACATCCCCCAAGGTGTCCCAGACTGTGAGAGGGCATAGGCCGGGCTGGGCTGAGGGAACCGCCCCTCCCAAGTCCACAAATTTTTGTGCACTGGGCCTCTAGTCTATTATAACATAGTAGCTAAAGATTTTAAAGGATGAGAAGCACCAGCAAAATGAGGTGATAGGCCTACTGAAATCTAGTGGTCTTCAATGGAATTGAACGGGAATCTGTTCCTCTCTGGGCAGGGCATAAAGGAGATACATTTGTGGAAACTCTGACTGGCTTGCCAATAGATTTACACTGTGCTGATGAACACCGAGGGGGTCTGCACACACTTGCGTGGGAGACACGGGGGAGGCGGTGGTGTGAGCGGCAATCCATGAGGAAGATCATGCCTGTGTCTGAGGACAGGAACATGAAGGTGGGGCAGGGTAGGTGCTGCCTCAGTAGAAAGCACAAAATTGTTGCCAAAGAACGAGCTTCCAAAACTACTGGCAAGTCTTCAATAGCAGCATCAGAGATTAGAGAAGTTCCAAAGCACTCTTATATCCTTTCTTTTCACTAATTCAGGAACTGCTGTATAAAGAGGTTTACTCAGTAAATAAGCTGAGACTCTCTTTGGGGAGTTTCTGCATGTTTCCAGGGGGTGGGGAATTGAGCTTCAGCTGAGGGACGGGAGAAAGTAGGATGCTCCAGGGGAAATGCCATCCCTGCCCTTGAAATGGGGGGACAGGTGCTTTATGGAGGTGAGAAAGAAGCTGAGAGAGCGCCAGAGCATATTTCCAAAGGAGGTCACTGCACAGAAACTCCTATGGGCCTGCAGGGAAGGTGATCAAGGGAGCTTGTCCTCACTTGAATCAATGGAGACAAATAGGAGGGATGGTCCTGGCAAGGCAAGCAAAGGGCATGGGCAAAACAACAGACAGTGGCCAGTCCGAAGACTGGTGAACTCAGCAGCATGACCCTGAGGAACGGTGGGAAATGAGGCCAAATTATTGAGGAGCAAGAATGCAGAAGGAAGGGAATTGGTTTCTTACTATTCATATGCTTATGAAGTAAAATCATTGGCACCGGCGGGGCCCAGGCTTTCTGGGGTGTGCGATTAGAGGCGCACACCTTGTCGTGTTGCCAGCAAAAACATTTATGTTCCAAGAGGATGTGCAAAGTTTTGCATACTCTGATTTGCTGAAAATAGATAAAGATAAAGTTGAACTAAAAAAAAAAAAAAAATCCCACTCTAAAATGATCTTTTTAAAAAGACTAGGCTGTTCTGTTCCTGGCCTGCTTCCCAGAGGAAGCAAAGAGAACCCAGGTGAAAAGATGGGATTGTCTCTCCATACACTCGCCCAACTCCTTCCAGCCACCCCAGAGCTATTTGGAGTTGGGTAAGATGACTTTTGTGGACTTGTATGCTATAAAATGTTTTTAAAGGGACACTGCGTTTTAGCATTGGTCCTCCCGCTTGACTGAAGAGGCAGCTCTTAGACACGCATCCTAAGCAGTCAGCTCTGCGACCCCTGCCAAATTCCCTCCTTCCGTGAAAGCCCACAACTCCCCTTGGAGTCAGCATGAAGCAGAGGATGTAATTAGAATGTGGGAGTTTACATTGCGACTTCCTTGTCAGGGTTAGGAGGCCCATTAAAGCTCAGATACTACACACTAATCTTGGTGTTTCAGGAACTTTGGAGACAAACTAGGAACAGGGTGTACTGGATCCGAGAGTCACATGAAGACAGGGCCACTGTGATTCCTCTCTCTGATTTCCTGCACAGGCCCCTCGGGGGAAAGCGGGGGGGGGGGGGGGGGGGGGGGGGGGGGGGGGGGGGGGGGGGGGGGGGGGGGGGGGGGAATAGGTTCATTTGTTTCCAGGTGCAGGTTTACTCCCAACCCCACCACCAGGACCACAGGGCAACCCTCGGTCCCATCCTCACAGACTCACAGACAGGCTGCCTTCCCAGCCAGTCCCAGCCACCTCCCCTCCCACCAGCAGTGTGACCCCACAAAGACAGGGAAGCCTGAATGAGGACTCTAAAATCAGTAAGTAACAAAGGAAGGTGGTGTCTCCGTCCCATTGGTATCTTCATGAAAATGCCACTTACCCCAGGGCACAGTTTTGCTGGCAAGTGGTCAGGTAACAGTGCACACACAGCACAATATGAACAGCAATGGAAATAACACAAGGAGAAAATCACCCGTAATCCAGACACTCTAAGAAGTGAAATATTTTTATTATCTTTACTCCCGTCTAGCCCCTACCCAAATACACATTACCCTTACCCTTAACAGAGCTTCAATCACAGGGCATGTGCAACTGCATATTCTTTTTTCATTGTCATTGCAGAAGATTTAGAGCGTATTGCTTACAGAGCAAACACACCAGGCCTTGAACAAATACGGCTCACTGCCCGCCCCTCCTCCCGCCCACCGCGGAAGTTCTTGTACAATTCCTGCTAACCTGACTCTTCTGCTGGTGGAAATTCCTTTTCAGCCCAATATGACCATCAGATTTATGGGAGTCGTAAAAAGTTTGATGATTAAACCGAATTTATTTGGAGCTGGGAAAAGACTCAAAACACATTTTTCTGTTGTGCGTAAAAAATCAAACGCACATGAAACCTGGACTACTCATCTTTCCCTAAAGCCAAGAGCGTATCACTGCAAGTATTCGCAGCCATTCTCAGTCCTGGTTCCACCCTGATCGGCTCTGAGGGCAGCTGCCCCACGCCCTCAGTTCCTCTGACTTGGAGATAGAGGCGGAGATCCAGTGCCAGACCAGGCAGTGCAGAGGTTGCTCAAGTCTGGTCAGACTGTTAAGATGGGGTAACTCCCAAAATGGCTCTGGGTCTCCCAACTCACTTCTGCCCTGGGCTACATATCGGGCACAGTGATCCATTTCCATGGTCCTTCTTTTCGCGTGGCCGGGATGGCCTCGCGAGTAGGAAGCTATCCCTGTCCTCACAGGAGGTTGTTGAGTGGTTCAGATAGCTGCAAGTGCCTCCCCGCCTCCCATGCTCCCTAAGGGCTCATTATTTTCTCAGTGTGCTCTACCCTTCTGACCAGCTCCTTTCCTGGGCCATCACAGAGACCATCTAGACCCAGGCCAGTTTCTTCAATCCAGCATTGAATGCCCCCAAAGGTCCTTAATTTAAATTTCCACCCAAAACACATATAAATCTACAGATACACAGCCTGCTTTTGCAGTAAGAGTCCAAGGAATAAGCCAATTTTGGTTCTCTTGTCATCTACTCCCGAAATGACAAGAATCTCCTAGAAGGGGGGCGGGTGTGTGCGCATGTACATATCTATGGGTGTATATTGTTTGCTTGCCTTGGACACTTGAGTCTTCTTTAATCCAGAGCCAGCAGCAGGATGAACCAATGACAGAGAAGGCTGGTTGGACGGCATGGCCATGAGACATGAGTGCTGGGCTATAGAAATTTCAAGCCCCTAAGGAGTCCACTGAGTCCTACATTTTCCTATTCCTTGTAATTTGTCTTTTTCAATCTTTTTAGAGACCGTAGCCTTATGAATTTTAAAACTTTCAGAAGTCTTTTCGGGTTTGTTCAGCTGGGGGGTTTTTGTTGTTGTTGGGTTTTTTTTTTCAGTATTTGAAAAAATTTTATCTTATATTTTGAGGGAATTTCTATTTTTTTACAAATATATTTTATTGCCCTGACTGGTTTGGCTCAGTGGATAGAGCGTCAGCCTGTGGACTGAAGAGTCCCAGGTTCGATTCCCGTCAGGGGCATGTACCTTGGTTGCAGGCACATCCCCAGGAGGGGGCGTGCAGGAGGCAGCTGATCGATGTTTCTCTTTCATCGATGTTTCAAACTCTCTATCCCTTTTCCTTCCCCTCTGTAAAAAATCAATAAAGTATATATTTTATTGAATTTTTACAATAAAATATATATTTTGTTGAACTTTTACAATGAAATATATATTTTATTGATTTTTTGCAATGGAATACATATTTTATTGAATTTTGACAATAAAATACATATTTTATTGAATTTTTACAATAAAATATATTTTATTGATTTTTTACAATGAAATACATATTTTATTGAATTTTGACAATAAAATATATATTATTGATTTTTTACAATGAAATACATATTTTATTGAATTTTGACAATAAAATATATATTTTATTGATTTTTTTACAGAGAGGGAGGGAAAGGGATAGAGAGTTAGAAACATCGATGAGAGAGAAACATAGATCAGCTGCCTCCTCCTGTCTCCTGCATGCCCCCTCCTGGGGATGTGCCCGCAACCAAGGTACATGCCCTTGACCAGAATTGAACCCGGTACTCTTCAGTCTGCAGGACGATGCTCTATCCGCTGATGCTCTATCCGCTGAGCCAAACTGGTTAGGGTTTGAGGGAATTTTAAAGTACAATGTGAGAGTCTTCTCAATTTAACATCTCCTTTTTTTAAAGACTATGAGAGAGAGAGAGAGAGAGAGAGAGAGAGAGAGAGAGAGAGAGAGAGATATCAAAAGCCTTTCCTTATTCTGCTGAAAAGCAAAATAAGTTTTTATCTTCCGAAGGAAGGAAGGAAAGCTACACAGACCTTGGGTTCTAAAACATAAGATTTTTCTGGACTTCCAAACCATAATTAGCATACTCACATACACAGAGAAAAGGTAAAAAGTTATTTGGGGAGGTTAATGATGATTCACTGGATTATCTAAAGTAGCTGGTATTTCACACTATCTCCTAATGTTGTCTATCTTCCAGTGTCTGAGCTTCAAGGGCTGCAGAAAATGATTGACAGCCTCGAGAGTCCCCAAGACCCCACCCAGGTGTCCCAGGCACTCCTCCTCCGAAGGGAGGTTACGTTTCTGCAATTTGATGCTGCAGTGAGGCACCTCACCCGGTAAGGGCTGGAGCGCTAATCCTGTCTAGTAAATTCTGCAGGGCAGATGTTTCTGAGTGACCATCGAGGGAGATTAGATAACAAACTTAAAATAGTCAGGGGCACAACCTAATCCAGAACACTATGGCTACCTAATGTGTTCTGCCACAAAGCCCATGGGTGTGGAATGCGTTCTTGTTGGATAATAATAGTCTTGATTTCATTAAATGTAATTTCAGAGCAGTAGTTTGCATAA
>PVJC01024615.1:0-25406 GCA_004026665.1 Murina feae | reverse complement strand
ACCACATGACCTCACTTATTTATGGATAATAAAGACCATTACAAAATGATAAACATAAACAAATACAGAGACAGAGCAGCCTTGAACAGACTATCATCCTACAGCTGGAAGGCTGGGGATGGTTGGGGGGGAGTTGGGAGATCAACTGAAAGACTTGCATGCATGCATAGGAGAATAATCAGTGGACACGGGAAACTAGGGGTTAGGGAGGAGGGGTGGGAAGGGCAAGGGGAAAAAATGGAGATCTATCCATCATCTGTTGTAATACTTATCTATCACTTGTTGTAATACTTTAAGCAATGAAATAAAAAAAAAAGCAAATCTATACCAAGCATGAAGAGTGGCCACCTTCCTAAATAAACTAATGCTTGCTATAAAGGCAATTAAATAAAAGAAGAATTCCAAAGAAACTTTGAGCATTGGTAGCCTCACTGAAACAGATCTATAGCTTCCCCAAGGGTCATTTTTGAAACCAATGGCACTCATTTAAATACATAACACAGTTTATCAGAGATTATAACATAGTAAGAATTCAAGCCATTGACTATAAAATAATATTTTAAAAACAATTACCACGTTCATAATCACAGCATTCTAATTTTATGGCATAGTTTCATTTTATGTGTGGTATAAAGTGATGCTGTGATCACCAGGTCACATATTGGTAGCCTAGTTTTCAGAATAAAAATAGGAAAAAGGAAGTTAATACGAAAATACAGCAGTGGTGTCTTGACAGTTTGGCGGGTAATGCATGAGCTGTAATGTTTCTTATTTGTATATGTGCTCGGGCAGGGCATTATGTTTAAAGTATTTAACTTCACTTATCATATTATGCAAATATCATATTATGGGCTAAAATGCCATATGTCAATTGTTGCATTCTTTCAAAGTCAAGAGATCCACATTCTGGAAAAGCTATTAATTCAGAGTATGTCAGATGATAGGCATTCTGGATAAATAATAGTCTGCTGCATTAGTTAAGGCCGTTGGGTTAAAACTGGTAGGCACATTGATTGTTTTGTAAATTCATACCTTGCAATAAGGAGGGGACCCTTATTCTAGGAAATAAGCAAAGGGTAAAATCTTAATTTTAATGGGTCTCATTTTCCTGATTTGTAAAATGGGATTATATAAAAATAGTACTTTGCTCACCAGTTTGTGACAGGGATCAAATGAGTTAACATATGCAAACACTTAGAACGGGGCCTGGACCTAGAAAACAGTAGTTACCGGTACTATCGTTGAGTCCATGAAAATGCCTGATAACTTTAAGCGAGTGTGATGGATTGGTTAAGCCAGTTCACACTCATGGGTATCCAGAAACAGAACAAAGTGCTTTTCCCCATATTTATATTTTGCGAATAGTCTATTGTCTCCTTTATTATTTACCCACCCATTTATATCCGATGTTTAAATACACACAAACACATCATATATTCTTTTTTAAAAGTCAAAATTCTTGAACTAAAAATCAATTTAGGGAATTTCTTAAGGAAATGACAAATGTATGAAAATGGTCATTATTTCCTACTGACTATGATTTTACAAGCACCCACCATGCTCTCCGTCCATGCTGGCTCCAGATTTTTTGCCCACCAGCTAGCCAGGAGTTTAACTGAAAGGCCTGCCACATTCCTAACTATTGTGTCACTCCAGCGATCTGTAAGAGACAGCACCTCTTTTAGCCCTGCTCTCCTTAAGACTCATTCTGTTTCCCTATTGCTTAAACTGTATTTTCAGGAGGGAAAAAAAATCAACATAAAAATTCCTCTGGGCCAAAATATAGCCTTAGGCATCTTATGCTTAGAGGGACTCAAAAAATCTGGCTGAGGCATTTTTAAAAAAAATCTACTATAGGAAGGAAAGCATCTCCATTTAGATTCTGTGCATATTTTTATAACTGTTTAGCTCTCCCGTTGTCGACACTTAAAAATCAAAATAAAAAAAATTAAATGAAAACTCCAAACACCACCTTTTGGTGTTTAAATGGTGCAAGAATCTGTGCAATTGGAGTCACTTGAAATGCAGTGAAATTAACAGGGAGAAAGCTCTCACTGATGATGTGAACGAATGGCCACATTTCCATGACATTTTACTGCATCCACTCAAGCAGATGGGATTCCAGGGCTAACTGGCCTCAGTTGAGATGAATGAGATTCCACAACTGTTAGCACACTGGCATAGAAATGGGTCAGATTCGGTTGCAGAGGCATTCTTACAGAAACAAAGGCGGTGACAAAGCGATCCTGTCCCCAGTGTCCATCAATGCAGACCCATTCGTTATCGAATCCCATTCATTCAGTGAAAGCTACATTCACTATCAGATGACACTCTTCAGGCTCCTCCACATGGAAATCCCGAGGACTTGATCAGCTATTAACTACGCTTGATGCTGATGTGGCTGTTTCGGTGACAGAAGACCAAACAGCACTCTCACAAGTGGTGGTACAAGTCAAAAAAGCACCAGGCAAAAATCAAACATGCAGCATGAAGCAGACTCACGGACAAGCAAATGCACTAAGGCCTCCTGAGTTGGCAAAGGTCACCCAAGATATTGAAATTCAATGAAGGGGTTTTAAGTTAAGGAAAACAGCCAAGCACCAGGGAACCTATCATGTAAAAAGGCTGGGGACCAATGCCCCCTTTTCTATAGAAGGGAGCCAGCATGGGGTCTGCTTTGCAGATGGACTGGGAGAGCACACAGCCTGCAGCTCACATCTGGCACACAGGTGTATGGCCTGCATCCCTAAGCCAGCCATCGAAAGTCATGTGCAAAAAGTCCTATTGCTATTTTGGGTGGAAAGCAAGAGGAATTATAGCTGAGAGATCATAATGCTTTTCGGGGAAAAAAAATGTTATGGGTGCCTGCCAAAACATTCTTCCTCTAGCAGATTATATTTTTTAATCCACCTACTTAATTAACTAGTTCCTTCATGGATCAAATGATATTAGTGAGTGAGAGTAATATTGCCACTGGAGTGGCCATTTAATTCTGGCAACTCTAAAGCAAATTATTTCATAAATGGGTAGTTTATTCAATTCAGTTCAGTTCCAATTCAATTCTGAGCCCCTTCTATGACCAAAGCACTGAGCAAGACCCATGGGGGAGCAGAGAGAAGGAGGAACAACCCCTGCCCACTGTTTAAGAAGAAAATGGTGACCGTTCACAAATTACAGCAATCGGATACAAATAGAGTGTATGTGTGCTGAGAGGGGGGGGGGTGTGGTAGGAGAGGAGCGTTCAGAGAAGAAAGGGATCACTTGCCTGTGTAGGAAAGCAGAAAAGACTTGATGGAGCAGGGAGTGTGGAAGATGAATTGAAATATTCAAAAAGGAAATCTCCAAACGGAGATAAGAGATCACAGGTATATTTTGGGGCATTCGTTCAAATTAGATGGAATATAAAACATATATAGAGAATGAAGTGATGTGAATCTAAGGAATTCTTATCATTTGCAACAGCATGGATGGAACTGGAGAGCATTATGCTAAGTGAAATAAGCCAGTCAATGAAAGAAAAATACCACATGATCTCACTCATTTATGGATAATAAAGACCATTATAAACTGATGAACAAAAATAGATACAGAGGCAGAGCAGCATCAAACAGACTGTCAAACTACAGTGGGAAGGCTGGGGAGGGTTGGGGGGGGGCGGTTAAGAGATCAACTAAAGGACTTTTATGCATGCATATAAGCATAACCAATGGACACAAGACACTGCGGGGTAGGGGAGGCCAGGGGAAGGTCAAGGGGGAAAAAAAAAGGAGACATATATAATACACTTTATAATACTTTAAGGAATAAAACAAAATTTTTAAAAATCTAAACTAGAAGATGGGAGGGGAATGGATGTGAGACTAAAATAATGAATTTAATAAGTGACTGAACTGGGCAAGTTTCCTGAACACTTGATTGCTGTGTTAGGTTCTACAGTGGATGCTGGGATGCAAAAACAAAAGGCATACTCACGCCAATTGCCCTTCCTCAAGTAGCTCAGAGCCTAGTGGGGGAAAGACACCCCCACTAGGCTTAGGGTGGCGCCATGCTCTCATGGACTTCTGTGCCCAATATTATGAGGCACAGAGGATGGGTACCTATTCCAATCGAGTGCTGATGGGGGAAGTGTGACAACTGAACTTGGAAGGTACTTCTACACAGAATAGAGAAACTTCCCACCCCTCTTGGCCTGGTCAGAATAGAGAAAATGCAGGGTACAGGCCAAGGAATAGTGTGAGATGAGGCCAGCAAGGAAGGAACTAGATGGAGGAGGACATGGGGTGCATTGTTATGAAAAGTGGACTGTTTTCCTGAAGGTAAGAGCCAGTGAATGATTAATGAGCTAGAAGTAGGAGAAGGGTGTTATCAGATTTACATTTTATAAAGGCCACTTTTGCAAATGTGTGGCAAAGGTTGGAGGCTGGAAAACCAGACAGGAGATGATTGCACTGGTCCTGCCAAGAGGGCCTGAAACTTTGGTTCATGGTCCTGATCAACCAAAAGGATATTAATGAGGTATTAGGGATAGAGTAAGACATGGCTTGGACAAGGGCATTAAAGGAGAATAAAGAATCAAGGCTTACTCCAGAATTGTGGTTTCAGAAGCGAAGCAAAGGATGGTGCCTTTCATCGAGACAGAGCACAGAGAAGTAGCAACAGGTTTCGTGATGAACGTGGTTTCGGATGGGTGAATATGAAGTGCCTGTGGAGCATACTAGCAGAGATGTTCATTAGCACAGACGGATGTTAAAACAAGTCAAAATTTTCCAGAAGAAGGAAAAATAAGATATCTCTAATTACGCACCCCAACATAACAGGCTCCTTAAAAAATCAGCATGATTACAGAACAGAGTAATTTAGGATGAATATAATAACAGTGAAAAGGCAGATAAAGATAAAGCCTCAAATGCAAAAAGCTGCCACATAGATGCTCTGAATTCTTTTATACATCTCCTTAGAGGTAATAGTTTTCGGAAGTCAGTAAATGTCAATAGGGTCTGAACTCTCACTTGCCCAGCTCTTTGATTTAAGAAGCACTTAGAGAATAGCTGTGCTGTGCGACATACAATACTGGGTAAATTGAGGAATATCAAAGCAGACTGGCTTTGTCCCTAACAGTAAGATGTCATCCATGCGGTTGATAGGACAAGAATGCACATGACCATAACGCACAATGAAACCTTGGACAGGGCCAATGAACAAAGTGTTCGGGGAGTTTAGAGCTAGGTGGAGGCCACGCAAAGTCAAAGTAAGTAATGGGTGACAAAAGTAAGCTGGTTCTTATTCAGTTATGGTATTTTGCATCATGGATTTTATAATATATATCCATTTTTATTGATTTCAGAGAGGAAGGGAGAGGGGGAGGGAGGGAAACATCAATGATGAGAGAGAATTATTGATCGGCTGCCTCCTGCATGCCTCACACTGGGGATCGAGAACGCAGTCTGGGCATTCCCTGACTGGGGATCGAAATGTGACCTCTTGGTTTATAGGTCAATGCTCAACCACTGAGCCATGCCAACTGGGCTGCATCATGGATTTTTTGCATTAATTTTTATTTTAAAAAACCGAGTTAAAATATTAACTTAATTGCTGAGTTTTTTTGGTGCTCTTGTATATCATATATCCGAGGTGAGCACCCTGCATGCCTCATCTCAGGAAAAGTTACCTGTAATTCAGACAAGGCAGAAAAACAACCAGTGATTATCAAAGCTCTCAATGACTTTCCCCTCCTAATATCTGAATTATTCTTCATTCCACTCATGAACAGAGCTGCCTCCTCAACACAGTTTAACCGATAGTTATAATTAGAGCTTTCTTTTGGGCAAATCCTCTACTGTGAATTACCAAGAGAAATATTAATTGGCTCAGATTTTGCATTTTGCTTCTTCTAAGGGTAATTTCCAATTTAACTTAAGTATGTATTTTGATTTTCATTAAGACTATTCTTTCCCTCCATCCCCCAACACATCTATGCCTTTCAGGACCCAATACAAATACATTGAGTAGACAAAGAAAGTTGGAGTTTGCTGATTCCTCCACTGGGGGACAGAAATTCCTTCCAGCAGATGCTCTGCTGTATCCTCAGAGCCCGGGCCTGTGCCCAGACCATAGTGGTATTTAACTTGCCTGATAGCGTTGAAAATAGAAGGTTCTTGTTTTGTTAATCCTCACCCAAGGATATTCCTCCATTTTTATTTTTATTTTTATTGTTTTAGAGAGAATGGAAGGTAGGGGGAAAGACAGAAGAGAGACACACATTGATGTGAGACAGACACATCAATTAGTTGCCTCCCACATGCTCCTGACCAGGGCCGGGGATCGTGCCTGCAACCAAGGTACATATCTTCGACCAGAATTGAAGCTAAGACCCTTCAGTTCACAGGCCGACACTCTACCCACCGAGCCAAACTGGCTAGGGTTTGGCTCAGTGGATAGAAGACTCTTAACAACTATAGTAGCCACCATTGATAAGCACAAGTTCGAAGACATTGTTCAATTATAGCTATATATTCTTGTTACTGTTTTATATCATTCCAATGCCCACAATAATGGAAGGCATGACTTCCCAACTCTAACTTCATCAAATTGTCACCTTCTGATCAGTCCTTTGCTAACAGCAAAAATTTTACAAAAAGATGTTATAAAATTTAAAATTTTACAAAACTTGAGGCAAAGTACTTCATAGCAATAACTCAATGAAGAAATTATCTCTGCATGTTCCCAGTAGGGAAGAAAATTGTGAGCCGCATTTTGACGGACAGATCGTTTATTTGTGGTATTTTGATGACCAGTCTAATTTGGAAACTTTTCATAAAGAGGCTGAGAATGATGTGCGCCACACAAAACACTCCACTGTGCTGTGCGTGTAATTGCTGCACACATTTCCCAGTGAGGGCTAATTCAGGACACTCTCCGCTGTTGAAAACACAGGAGTGTTGTAATGAGTGGCACTCATCAGTAGATCCCAAGCTCTTTTGTACTTTTCCCCGGAGGAATTTCACTTCTCATCTCCCCTCAAACGTTTGTCATGGCTCCACTCAAAATAACGTGCCAAGGCCACTGCGTTCCACTACTGTAGCCCACGCGTGTAGCGGCTTTACCTGTTCTCGAGAAGCATCACCCAGCTTGTGGCCCCACCTGATTGTGTTCAGTTGAATTCTGATGAGCACGTGGGTCGAAGTGTTATTATTGTAAGTAGTGTTTTAAGTGATTTTAATGTATTTCCATAAAAAGTAAGCTGCCAAGACTTACTTTTGTGGACTTCTGGATATAGGGCCTATGCAGAATCATTTAATATTACAAGTAGTTTTAATGTACCAGACTGGTTGGTATTATTGTGTATGTGTGTCTAGATATCTAAATGTTTAGATACATAGTTTTTTATATCTATATAGTTTCCATGAATAATGTATTTATTTTCCTCCCTGGATATAGTATTTAAATCTATCTAATAGATTGTAGTTTACTTTTTCTCACTTTTAGTTCCATATACGTAAAGGAAGTCAGTAATTATTTTCCCATCGGTTGTTTCAAAATAAGGTTCCTTTGGTCCTAAAAAGAACAAAAGGTACCAATGATGAATCTACTTGATAGCATCATATTCTGAACCAATGTAATATATTAGCCAGGGTTACCATAGAAAAGGGTCAGGTCTTTAGCTAAGTGATCCTAAAATAAGAAGACAAGTGGAAAGTACAGCAATTTGAAATCGCAAGGAAAGCCACGGCTATAGATATTCCATGTCTAGAGAGTATTTAAACTACTTCACTTAGAAACTCCAACGGGGGATGTGATTTCTGGTGTTCTGGCTTACAGAATCACTTGGGGATGAATAATTCATAGGCTTTTTACCAAGTGTCAAGTGTAAATCAGTCAAATATAGCAACATGATATTCATGCTGAATTTCTAAGTACTTAAAACATTTAGCTGGAAACTTTCTTTTCAAGACAGCGGGAGGAAGAATGTCATTTTCCCCCTGCTCACATTGCCCAGGCATTTTTGCATTAAGTACTACTTAAAAAAAAAAAAAACCCAAAAAACTATACAAAGGGACTTAATTGAACAATAAACCAGTTAGGTGACAGAAGTGAAGAAAAGAAGAGCAACAAAAACTTTCTCCGTGTTGTTTTCTTTATTAACATACTGATGTTAACTACACAGAAAAAGCTGTCTAATAACAAACATTCCTTTGAGACATGTTCAGGGAGCAAAAGGACATCCACTTATTGTTCCGCCCATCCGATTGGTCCATATATGGCAATAAAGGTACAATAGACGGAAACAGGAAACAGACGGGCACATCTGTAGTATCTTATTAGCAGCTAATGGATATCTGAGAAGAACACGCATAGAATGCCGAATCGTCTGGACCAATCTCCGAAGCAATTACTCTTAATTAGTGGGTTCTGTTTATAGATTCAACTTAGTGTACCCTTATGTATCAAAGAGATGAAAGCAGCTGGAGAAGGAGAAATGAGGCTCTTAAAGGAAAAGTACTGCAAGATGTTGGAAGATTTCTCTTTGGCAAAGTGAAACTTAATGTCCTTCCTTTTCCTGCCTGACATACGGGGGGCTTTCTCCACGGTGAATGATTTAAGTAAGAAAAGGTAGGAAATAAACAGTGTCCAAAGCCGGCTAGGTAGGAAAGGTATTCTCTGTAGAAGAAGAGGAAGTCAGTACAAATTAAGTAATTGTGTACACAAAATACTCCCTCACACTGTACCGCTAAGCATTTCCAGGCGGTGCCATCCTCCCCACTCCCCCCAAACAGCGCTTCGGTTCAGAGATGCAGCACCTGCATATGTGGCTGCCAAATTGGAAGCCATGGGGCAAAATGGGAGGTGGACCAGCTGTACCTCCATAAAAGACAACAGGCTGGATGTTTTATCTGGGCCAATCCATTGAGAGGAGATCTGAGAATACACACAGAGCTTCTGAGCCAATTGCTCACTGTCTGTAAGTGGAAAAAATATCTAGGTCAGCCTCATCCCCTACCCAACACCTACCACATATCTGCCTCAAAGAAGTGGGAAAGGAAGTTCCTTTTGGGTAATGAATGTTCAATTTGTATATTACTTGTTGCCATGTAAACAGCTGTCTAGGGGTGTGCCTTAGGGGCTTCACCGAGGAGGTCCTGCCTCCGTGTGTTAGTTACTCCTAAACTACTAGAAGGCGTGATTCTTTAAGCATTTCTTATTATTTTTACAACACAGTGTTCTACTTGCTTGAAAGTGAGAGAATTTCTTTCCTGGTCTCCCCTTTCCTGTTCAGAAAGATCATTTTGAACGCAGTGCCAGTGCACTAATGTATAACCTGTGACGGTCCTCTCAAATGGCTTCTGTCTGTGTGTATGTAAGAAAGCTGGGCTAGATGTCTCAGGAGGGGGAAGCAGAAAAGTTCTTACTTGTCTGGAGTTTTTCACACGCCAGGATAGATGTGACTTCTTTGTATCTGTCTTTCTGAATGTCTACCAGTCTATACATGATCCCCTTCCCACCTAAAGCATCTGAACCAAGAGAAACCCAAGAATTGGCTATTTTCATGGTCTGAGGGACCAGAGAACAGGCTGAGAAGTACAAGCTCCAGATTTGGGCTATAGGAGTCCGTGCTAGAGGGCAGCTTCTATAAACACAGGCTGTCCTTTCCCAGAGAGCCACCTGCTTTCTGAAACCAGCTCCAGGCGGGCAACTCTGCTTGTCACTTGAACCGCCTCTTTGTCTGGGCACTTGACTTTTTAGGTCTAAGATTCTGATGCTCATGAATACAGTTGAGGCTTTAAAATTTCATTACCTTTATAAACAGCATTCGTGTGCTGACATATATATTGATTTCAGAGAAGAAAGGAGAGAGAGAGAGAGAGAGAGAAACATCAGTGATGAGAGAGAATCATTGATCAGCTGCCTCCTGCAGGCCCCACCTTGGGGACTGAGCTGGCAAACCCAGGCATGTGCCCTGATGGAGAATCGAACTATGACCTTCTGGTTTATAGGTCAACACTCAACCACTGAGCCACACCAACTGGCTGACGCACTCTTTTGAGGCATATGATAGAATCACTTATAAAGAATGACTTATAAATGGAGACTCTTCATTGGAGGGAGGGAAGGAAGGAGGTAGAAGGGGAGAGGGGGAGAGGGGGAGAGGGGGACAAGGAGAGGGAGAGGGAGAGGGGCAGAGGGAGAGGGAGAGAGAGAGAGAGAGAGAGAGAGCGAGAGCGCATTGTACATGCATTAATTCATGCACAATGAACCTACATGGGCTGTACATGTGAGAGGTAAATGGGAGACAGGAGCAATGTAAACACTAGATGGTGACCGTCTTTCCTCTTTTAGAGTTTGTGTTCCAGCCCCAGCATGAAGCAGGGGCCATAGATGTGTCTTCAGTTGGCCTGTTTTCCCAGGAAGCTTTCGTGGTGTGTGTATGCCCATCAGCCCACTTAGCAGGTAATGAAAGTGGTCCAGAGGAGTAATTTGTCCACAATCACATTTTCAGGTAAAATTGTGGTCAGCATATGTGCTTATTATTATATGCTATACACTACTTTATAGCTTGTGCATTTATACACATGCATTACTGCAAAGGATTGTAGATGCCAAACTGCACATGAACAGTCCTCTTTGTGAGTGATTTGATTTCTAGAATAATTTTGACAATACTCAATTGTCAACAGAGACATTTTTCAGGATTTTATAATCTATCCTTGTGGAAGTTTCACCATAATGTCACTATATGTATTTCCTACAGACGAAATCATCCTCTCTGTGCCACCCCCTCCCGTGTCTCCCTCCTCACTCCCAAATGCATACAGGTAGTAATTAATTTTTCTCCCCTGCTCAAGAGTGTTATTTCTGGATGAAGTTCCAAAAGAGGTGATGGGATGTCCATGTCACTAGATGGTGTCAGCCCATCTCCATAGCATTTTGAGAAAAAATGAATTCTTTACTCTTATCTTCTATCTTTCTTCTACTCAGAGGCTACACAGACTGACCAGACACAGAGAGAGATGTTTGAAGTTAGCTAAAATGATGAAGAAAATTAAATGGAAAGGGAAGCAGCTCACAGCCCCTCTCTTTCAGAGCCTAAACTGTTCAAGGGTAGACACCTATGCTGTGGCTTTAAAATGGAAAAGGAAATATTGGGCAAGTACTTATTGGCATTTTTGCCTATAATAATTTGGTTCAAACCTTTCAGTCATGCTGAGTCAATGAACTATTATCCATTCTTCACACATGAGGAAACTGAGACAAAGAGAAATTAGATGACATGCTCATGTTCACAAAGGTAGAAACATTTTAAACAGGGTCTGCACTTGGATTTTGCATTGTATCAGCTGCTTCCAATAGAAAGCAGCCATAGTTATTGCTTAATAATCAGTGATCACATCATTAAATATTGGAATAACAGCTATTGCAAGTTGAACTAAAAAAAGATCCAGTACAGGGAGCCATCAAAACCTTGGGAAGAACCGCTCTCACTGATCCAACCTCACTAATTCAATGAGAGCTACTGACTCACTGATTTCGTAACACATCAAGGTTGTCATTTGTAAGAGCATTTAAACACTATTTTTGCAAAGCAGTTGCCCTGTTATTTGACTATTGCATTTTCTTTTGAAATTTCTGCCCACAATTAATGAAAGCAATTCTGCCTCAGGGCAATGGATAGGACAATTTTTGCTTTTAAAACCTGTCAGCAAAGGGCCTTCCTGGCTGGCTGATTCAGAAGGCTGACATCAACATATCAAGATACGAAGGTCTCTTTACCATTGCATCTTATGTAATAAACATGTAACTTACATACCCCAGTTAGGAATTCTTTTAGCTGCATGCAGCAGAATTTCTGAGTGGTTTAGGCATAAAAGTGTTTGAGAATGTCACACAAACAGCAGTCTGGAGACATGGCAAATCAGAAAAGGAGTCTAGTTTGAAAAAATGACCAATGGCCTCAGGTCCCCTCATCTTCTTTCTACTGTCTCAGCATCTTGGCTTTCTGCCTCACAGTAACAGATGGTCTCTACGAGCAATGCAGGAAGAGTGAGAGGGTGTGAAAGGGTGTGTACCTTTGGCCAGGACAACCAAGCTTTCTCCAAAGGACTCTGCAGTCTTCTGCTTAATTGTCATTGGCCAGAACTATGTCACATGACCAGCCCACACTGCAGGGGAAGCTGAGAAAGTGTGTAGTTTTCTAGCCTCTTTAGTGGAAGTCACAGAGGGAGAAGAGGGTTGATGTGGCAATGGGCAGCATGAGCCTCTCTGATGTACCATAGGATTTTGTTTCAGACTGTTAACATCACAACATTATTTTGTAGTATCAGATTTCAACATACACCTTACTCTCTTTATTTGTACTATACAATAATTTTCAAAGTCTGATATGATCCTCATCTATACTCCCTTTTATTACTTTTTTTAAAAACTTTGATGAGAGGCAAGAGATAACCAGATTGCGTACTAACAGTTTTTGCCAGTGACTTCCTTTGCCACTCATAGACTTCCCAGGTTGTCTTCATACAAGTTTATAGTTACTATCAATTATAAACCAGTGTCAGGCTTCATGTTTCCATTTATCTTGCATACCTGAGAAAAAAGGGGAAAACCTTTCTGGTCCGAAACTATCTGCCCACTTGGTACAGTAACCATTTTTCTTTAATAAAAAAAACTGGGACTCTTATCTCTAAAATAAGACATATCACTGCAAGTCAATCACCCAGGAAAATCCATGATCACACTTTGGTCATACTCTCTAGACTGGAGCAAACCGCAACATCCCTACTCTGGAAGTGTCTTCTTTGCCTTATCTCTGGCTTTCCTAGAAATGTGGCCATAACTCCCTAGAACAATGGGCTGCCCTGGCATGGCTCCCCCAGTCTAGGTGTTGAGAAGAATCTACAGGACAAGAAATAGTTAATAGAGAGAGTAAGGAAGGGAAGGCGAGTTTCCCCAAATTGCCTAACAATAAGAATCACTTGGAGTGCTTGTTAAAAACAGATTCCTGGGCCCAAAATCAGAATTGATTCAGAATTTGCAGGCAGAAGTCTGGACATCTATTTTCTTTTTCTTTATATTTTATTGATTTTTACAGAGAGGAAGGGAGAGGGATAGAGAGTTAGAAACATCGATGAGAGAGAAACATCAATCAGCTGCATCCTGCACACCTCCCACTGGGGATGTGCCCGCAACCAAGGTACATGCCCTTGACCGGAATCAAACCTGGGACCTTTCAATCCTCAGGCTGACGCTCTATCCACTGAGCCAAACCGGTCAGGGCTATTTTCTTTTTTTTAACAAGTGTCCCAATAAACTTTATCATCTGTGGCTCTTAATCCTCGATGCTCATTAGAATTATCTGGAGAGCTTGTATAAAATACCAACGACTGGAGCCTCACCCTTAACCAAAATATCAGAGCATACAGCCCAACATTAGTATTTTTAAAAACATCTCTGGCAGTTCTACTGTGTGACTGTGACACAGGCATAGAGAGTCTGGCATAGAAGCCCATATGTAAGAATGACAGCTTAGGGCACATTCCCAGTAGGGAGTGTGTAGGAGGTGGCTGATTGATGTTTCCCTCTCATTGATGCTTCTAACTCTCTATCCCTCTCTCTTCCTCTCTGTAAAAAACAAATAAAATATATTAAAACAAAAACAAAAACGACAGCTTAGAGAAAGAGTTGAGGCAGTCAGAAGAATCTGGGGTTCCAACTATGTCCAATCTTGCATTCTGCCTGTTTCAGAAATAAAGATTTATTGGAACACAGCCATGCCCATTTCTTTACATATTTTCTATAGCTGCTCTCTGCTCTACCATAGAGTTGAACAGCTGCAATAGATGTCATATACGGCCCACAAAGGCAAAAATATTTAACAGCTGGCTTCTTACACAAAAGCTTACCCACCACTGAACTCACTGAACATCTGGACTGAGAGTAGTTTTTAGGCTGTTAGCAAATAATAATAATAATAATAATAATAATAATAATAAGCTCTAGTTATAAAGAAGACAGTTCTGAATGTTCTGCATCTATTAATTCTTTTTTAAAGTATGCTTTTTAAATTGATTTTAGACAGAGAAAGGGAGAGGGAGAGAGAGAGAGAGAGAGAGAGAGAGAGAGAGAGAGAGAGAGAGAGAGAGATGAGGGAGAAACATTGATCGGCTGCCTCCTGCATACCCTATACTGGGGATCCAGCATGCAACCTGGGAATGTGCCCTGACTGGGAATCAAACTGGCGACCTCTCAGTGCAGGGAATAATATTCAACTACCTGAGCCACACTGGCCAGGGCTTTATTAACTCTTTGATTCTCCTTTTACTAACGAGAAAACTGAAGATTTGAGAGGTTGAGAAAGTCATCTAGAGTCACAAAGCTAGCAGGAGACAAGATCAGCACTGGAGTACAGGCTGTTTGACTCCAGACCTCAGAATGTCCCTTTTTAGTTTAATTCGTATGTCCCTCAGTCATGGCTTCTCTGACAAGGTGCAAGAAGAGCAATGGTAAGGCAAGAGGACAGACGTCTGAACAATCTAAGCTAGCACTTGTCTTTCCCTCATGCTTAGTGTCCACTGGAGCAGTCAGACTGAAAAGGATTCATTCTTTGATCAAGTTTAAAAAATGGCGAGTGCTGAACGGTACATTTTCTTTTTCTTTTTAAAATTTACAGTGTTCAATATGAGTAACTCTGTGAGCTGTGGTTCTAAGAATCACTCACAGCTCCCAGACATAATGGCATTATGATCACTTCCTTGGCTGCATTAAGCCTCACACCCTTAATTTGTTCCGTGATATATTCAATATGTTCCTCATTTTCCACAGGGTCAGCAGGATAGACAGTTTGCTGGTAAAGATTAGATGTTATTCTGGGATCCTCGTGGACTGTGGCTGTTTGTCAGGGGAACAGCAAAGCAGTGGGAAGAGGAGAGCGTGCGGCCATTAAACGCAGAGGAGCAAAGACCATGTGGTGGCTGGTAAGACAAAAATAGCAATTTTATTGTCGATAGTTTGCTTTACAGGAAGCCAATAAAGGAACCGAACATATAAATTATATACTGAGATAATCTAGCCACAAAAGGGCCTTGGGGGTAGCTTCTGGATCATCCACTGCTAATAGCAGAACTCCCATCATCTTGTGCAAGGACAAAAGCCACACAACATCTAATTATTTTGTATTCCAAAATAGTATATCCCTAGGTTAGGCACATTATATGCCAAAGTGCTAATCAGACAGGGTAAATGAAGGGTGAGCAGAGTGCTGAGTCCCGTCACCTCACCAAAATTTCTCAACTGGTTTAATTTATTGTTGATTGACCTATATAGCCTTGAGAGGCCTGACCACATGCTCATATTGACCGGGAACCACATTCTAGCTATACTGGTACAAATTCATATGAGATATTTATACTGATAAAAGGGTAATATGCTAATTAGACCAGATAGACCAGACGTCTTCCAGATGTCCTTCTGGACAAAGCCACAGTGGTGGAGGCTGAGGCAGATGTTGTTATGGGCGATCAGTCCAGCAGGGGAGAGCAGTTAGGGGCAATTAGGCTGGCAGGCAGATGCAGTTAGGGGTGATCAGGCAGGCAGGCAGAGTGGTAGGGGTGAACAGGCAGGCAGGCAGGTGAATGGTTAGGAGCTAGCAGTTCCAGATTGCAAGAGGCATGTCTGACTGCTGGCAGTCAAACATCCCCTGAGGGGTCCCGGATTGGAGAGGGTGCAGAATGGGCTGAGAGACACACATTTGCACCCCTCTCTCTCCTTCCCCCCCTACACAAATTTCATGCACTGGGCCTCTAGTTTAATATATAGGGCCAGGCTGTTGGTAAGGCTGACAATGGTTACTTATAAATGGAAAAGCTGATGATTATATCAGCTGAGATAAGCATGTTTAGCATCTGGCACCCTGCCAGAAACTCAGATATTATCTGAAGGGTCAACTTAGTCATTAGAACTTTTCCTTTTTGGAGCTTGCTAATATTATATTGTACCTCCTCCATTTTTAAATATGTAATGCAGATTTGATCTGAATATTTTAACAAGAGAACTTCGGTGTCTATTCATTGCTGACCACCTTCTCCTCCCCTTACCACTCTACACTGAGAACTGTTTTACTTATCATACTCATCCCTAGTCCCACTCTAAAACCTCTTCCCAATGCTTTTCTCTCTCAGGATTCTAGGAAAGAATTCTTGGTCTCTTTTCACCCAAATCTCTCCCCTATTTTCCAAGAGAGAACCATCATTTATCTGAATGGTCTCTAAGTGAGGTCACATCCTATCTAATAAAGAGGGAATGTTAATTGACCCTCACACCATCACAAAGATGGCTGTGCCCACAGCCAATGAGGGAATATGCTAACAGACCATCCCGCCCTCAAAGATACCAGAGCCCACAAACCAATAAGGAGTGAATATGCTAATTGACTACCTCACCCTCAAAGATGGCAGTGCCCACTGTCACAAGATGGTGGTGCCCAGTTCCCTCAGCCCCACTGAGGTCTTGCCACATACCTGCCTGTGGAGTCCCTGAGTTCCCTCAGCCCCCTGCCACCCAAGGCCAGCCCGAGGTGCAGAAAAGTCTTGGATGGCAGCTGCCCAGCTGCCCAGGTCCCCGGGCTGCCTGAGGCTCAGGTAACCAGGGTTGGTTGAGGCTTGTGCCGCCGGCAGTGGCAGTGGCGGCAGCAGAGGTGTGACGGGGCATCGCCTTCCCCTGATCGCCGGATCACCTCCTGCCCCTGAAGGCTCCCGGACTGTGAGAGGGGGCAGGCTGGGCTCCCTCTTCAGTGTATGAATTTTCATGCACTGGGCCTCTAGTGTGTAGATAATAACCAAGGACCCAAGACTTTAGTGCTGATGTTACAATCTAGAGCATCCAGCTTTGAAAATGTTGGAGGCTGGAGAGAAAGGGAAGATGATCCCGTAAGTCTTGATTGCCATTTCCAATAGAACCACAATGTCTCAGGGAGTTGAAGAAGCAAAGCTGAGGAGGCTCTCCTTCCAAGGATACATTCAAATCTTTCTCTATATTTAGGAAACTCCCTTTCCCAGTCAAATGAGAAAATTAAACTAGGCTATTAGATGCCTTCTAAGCATTTTCCCTTGCCTTCTTGCCAGCTAAGGCTGGCTTGCCTTCCTTCTTTGATCTAAAATACCCTTCCTAACTGCTGTTAGTTGAAATCTTAATATACCATTCAATTCCCAAGTCAAATACTACTTTCTTTGAGAAGCCTGTTTTATGGATTCTGTACCCATATTGTATTTGGTCTGTACAATTCTTAAGCCCCTCCACAGGATTGTACTTTATATTAGCTTTGCAGATATTTAAGTTAAATCATCTCTGCAAATAATCTAATCCTTGAGACCAGAAACCTTGCTCAAGCAGTTTCTCAACAAATTTTGCTGCCATAACCAGTTTTGCTCAGTGAATAGAACATCGGCCTGCAGACTGAAGGGCCCCAGGTTCGATTCCAGTCAAGGGCATGTCTTGACAGAACATCTCCAGTAGGGGGTGTGCAGGAGGCAGCTAATGGATGTTTCTCTCTCATTGATGTTTCTAACTCTGTCCCTCTCCCTTTCTGTAAAAAATCAATAAAATATATTTAAAAAGAAAACAAAAAACAAAAAAACAAATTTTGCTGAATGTGTAAACTGAAGGTTGTTAGTGACTGGTGATTCTACACAGGGAGATAGGTAAAGAGGAGAACAATTGTTCCTACAGTAAAAATTTTTTTCCTGGCACCGTTGGCTGATGTAAAGTTATAAATATCTTTCATAGAATGTGAGCTAGTGTGATTTCTCCCATTTAGAGCTGAAGGTAAAGGAAATAAACAGTTCTAGGTTCACCTCTGTCTTTAGGTACTATGCCCTCCTCCCCTCTCTTAGTATCAGGCTGTGTGCCAGGCACCTTATATGTATTATCTCCATTCTCACAACAGCCCACGTAACAGATCATAAATTGAAGCCCCAAAGAAGATGCTAAAGTCATATAATACCAAGGGCCAGGGCAGCATCTCAAGTCAGGAAGTCGAATTCCAATGGGGGTAAATTCATCCACTGGGTTATACTGCTGGCATACAATTACCTAGTGCTAAACGTGGGACAGTTAGTTCTGCCCTAACTGGTTTGGCTCAGTGGACAGAGTATCAGACTGCAGACCAAAAGCCCCTGGGTTCAATTCCTGCAAAGGGCACATACCTCAGTTGCAGGCTCCTCCCTGGTCCAGACCCTGGTGGTGGTGGTGGTGTGGGGGGAGGTGTACATGCAGGAGGCAATCAGTCAATGTGTTTCTCTCACATTGATATTTCTCTCTGTCTTTCCCTCTCTCTTCCACTCTCTCTAAAAATCAATGGAAAAAATATCCTTGGGTGAGGATTAAAAAATAATAATAAATAAAATAAAGGTGGGATTGGGTTGCTCAGATTACAATGGAGGAAAGGGAAAAGACCTACCGAGTCTAACAAGGCATTCTGTGGGCATCCCTAGGTTAAGGAGACAGGCCAAGGAGCACAGTGCCCTGATTAGGATACCTAGGTGATCCTACTCTCACCCGAGCTGGTGTGACATACACCTTTGGGAGCCTCCCCATCCAGGCAGCCTCATTATGGATTGTATCAGGTGGCATTGACCTTCGTCTAGGTACTAGGCCAAACTAAATTACACAGCTCAGCAAAATTGTGTACTAGAGGGAATTAGGAATGTTGAAGAAAAATCTCCTTGGGATTTACATAGGAAATACAGTTTTTTAAGTGCCTCAGCAATGCCCCTTTCTTCATCATCCCTCAGTGTCAGAGAAGCTTAGTAGCTGCCTCTTTCAATTTGCTTCAGTGTGTCAGCAGCTGCTAGCTAAATTATAACCTCTCGCAGACTGCTAGGTGAGCTGGGAGAGCACGTGTAAGTACAGATCCCACAATGGCACAGTGAGCAAAGAATTCCCTGGCAAGAGACTACTTAGCAAGTAATAGTGGATACTCCAGGCTAACTTCTGCTCAGAATAAATGCCCCCCAGTTAAAAACTCAACTCCTCTGCCTGCCCCAGCATTGAATTCCTCTTATCAAAATAGTCTAAAAGATTCGTATCGCTGATATGACATTTTTAAAAAGTCATGTATAGTTCATTGTAGATATCATGATCTCTGAGGTTGGATCCACTCATGCCACAAAGGCCTAGACATGGAGATAGTCTGGATTTGTTTATTAAGCAGCTAAGTTCCTCTGTGGCCCGATTTTCTCCCTTGTCTGGACTACAGGTCATGAGATAAAGCACACACCAGCCAGCTATGGATTACAGCCTATTTGCTGACTGTTGTGCTCTGCTCTTGGTTCCTGTAAGTTCTCTTTGAAGCACGATTCCCTCTTAAGAAGGCAGAAACACCATCTTCCTGTCAACTCAAAGTTACCTTTCCTTAAAAAGCTAACACTGATGGTAAATGGTTATGTAACTCAGACATGCCATTGATGGGCCTATTAAAAAAAAAAATTAGTAGCAGTGATTTATTGCATTGGAAAAGGATTCTAGTGAGAGAGAGGAGGGCATAGAGATTGTAGCTTTGCCTCATAGTATTATTGTGAGGGATAAATGAGCTGGTATTGGGCATAGTTTATAAAGCTATAGGGCAGGACTTCTCAAACTTCAATGTACATTACAGCCACTTGGGGATCTTGTTAAAATGCAGATTCTGATCCTGTCTGGGGCAGAAATAGGATATTGGGGACCAGTTATAATTATAAGAAATATTAACTATGCCCTAACCGGTTTGGCTCAGTGGATAGAGTGTCAGCCTTCGGACTCAAGGGTCCCGGGTTTGATTCTGGTCAAGGGCATGTACCTTGGTTGCAGGCACATCCCCAGTGGGGGGCGTGCAGGAGGCAGCTGATCGATGTTTCTCTCTCTTTGATGTTTCTCTCTATCCCTCTCCCTTCCTCTCTGTAAAAAAATCAATAAAATATATTTAAAAAAATAAATATGAATCATGCTCTGTTAACCGTGATTGTTTTGTTCTGATGAAAGAAGGCACACTCTAACCTGGCTGGGAGTTGCACAGGACCTGAAGCTCACCTGGAAATTTGGCCCACCTTCCCCATCTGGGAGCTGCCTACTATCATGAAAAGATTAACAACCTTGTTGTAGAAACCAGGGGTGGTGGTCCTTTTCAAACCTCCAGCCCACATTGCCTGTAAACTGTAAGTAACCATTATATCCATTTCACATACCCATTCTTATTCCTTTTTCCTACTTCCCCATCTTTGTCCTTCTACCCAACATAAGTATCTGGTTTATTGGGGGAGGGAGAGTGGAGAGCAGATTTTTGTAGATGATCTGCTGCTCTCCCATACTGCTGGCATTTTTAGAATAAATGCTCATATGTGATTCAACCCTGTCTCTGCCGAAGTAGTGATAGGCAGCTTGGACCCATTGGTTGTCCAGTTTCAATCCAGGAGTTTGAGGGCCAGAGATTCTGCATTTCAAACAAGCTCCCAGGTGAGGCCAATGCAGCTGGTCCTCAGGCTACACTTGGAGTCGCAAGGCTAAGCGAATTCTGTATGTGGATCTCATCAGAACTGTTAATATTTTCAGTGCCCAATCTTACAACCCCAAAATGTGTATATCCCACTCACCTGGCTTTCTTGTCACTATGCTACCCTCAGAAAGTGAGGGAGGCATTTCGTTTATTATAAGGGTAACTTTATTTTATAAAAAAAATACCTCTTAGAAAAGAGCTGACTTTAGGATTCCTAGAAGTAGAAAGCTCCCCTACTAGGAAAATATTTATTTTCGTAAGTTCTACTTGGAATACAAAAGTATAGGAAACTACTCATGTTTAAACTGGTAGACATCTAAATTGGGATAGGGAGGGGATAAGTTACACCACAAGACTGCAAAGATAGCCATTTGACTCTATTTAAATGGCTAAATCTGCCCTAAGGCTTTTAGCTACTCCCAGACAATGGGAAGCAGATTTCAATGGATAAGAGTCTCTAAAATTGATCTCCCAACTCCCCCCCAACCATCCCCAGTCTTCCAGCTGTAGGATGATAGTTTGTTCAAGGCTGCTCTATGGAGATCTATCTATCATCTGTTGTAATACTTATCTATCACTTGTAATACTTTAAGCAATGAAATAAAAAAAATAAAAAAATAAAAAAATAAAAAAATAAAAAAATAAAAAAAATAAAATAAAATGGAACCAAAAGAGTCTCTAAAATTGGCAGATCTTTCTATCCTTGAGTGGTCACCTGAGAAGTAAACGAATGGGTCCAAACAAATAGGTTGGGTGCTTCTTCAAAAATCACCCGGCTAAAAACAAGCCCAAAGAACCTAGAATTGATTCTATTCATACCATCTTTAAACAACTAGTATATTAAATTCAGAATGTATATTTGTCAGTAACAACAGTTATCCAGGGACAAGCAAATACCTTTGAGAACACTTATCAGTTTCCTGCCTGATGCTATAGACTTTAGTCCACAGTGTTTTTGAACTAAAGAACCGCATCTTCTATGATAAAAGAGACAAATGTTTTGAATATAGAACTCTTATTAATTAGTAATTCTAATACTTAATTTCTCAAGGTTGAAACTAATAGGGTGTTTTTTTTTGTGGATTTTTTTTTTTTTTGCTTATATATGGCCTAAGTTAAAAATAGTGTAGTGATTTATGTAGAAACATTATCTATACTGAGAGTTCTTCCAGATAATTGATAATAACTGTAATAACATAACATAATCCTGAACAGCCACCTTGATTTTCTTTTCTTAGAAATGAATATTGTTTTTAAATGTCCTCTCATGTTCAAATCTATTAAGAATAAGGACTTACGTGTTAATTAGAACCTGGACTGAAAGCTTAAACAGAAAGAGTAAGACAAATATGCAAGTTAAATATTTGTCTGTTTCACATTATAGTGCACACCTTGATGTAACAAACCAGGAGAAGGAACTGAATGAGTGGTCCTATTTGAATCAATGTTTAACCTACAAACTGGAAGTATTTTCTTAAACAACAACACAAAAATACTATCTCACTAACAATGAGGGTGCTGCCTTTTAAAGGATGTATCATAGCCTGGGACAAGATATAAATAGGTAACTGGTAGCAATTTTTTCACAGATATGCTTGCTTTCATCTATGCACAACTGTAATATGAGCATTCCCCAACAGTCTCCAATCACCTCCTGACTCTTGGCCGTGCCAGATGTTGAAGAACAGCTTGAAAGGCAAGCTTGTCACTCCCTGAAGACTGGAAATCCCTGTAAGCCTAAGGTATATCATCTGAAGTCAAAACAAAGCCTTCTAGACCTGTTCTGCTAGAGTCTTTTATCTCTTCAGTTGCTTGACCAGGCCCCTCCTGAATGAGATCTCAAGTTTGATCTTCGGTGAAAAGGATGTTTTGAGTACCTTTACTCTTGTGTAGACAATGGCGATTCAGAGAGCTCTAGTCTTTCAAAAGCAACAGCTTTTTAAAAACTCAACTAACCTTTGCCTTTCAGTCTTACAAAATGGTTCTGCCACTAGGTCATGGCTGAGGGCTGAGAAAACAGGGATAATTGGGATTAGAAGGAAGAATTCTTTGGCCAATTATTTTTTAAAATGTCAGTGGGACCTTAACATGACTATATGGCTTCTTATTACACAGTCATTGAAATGGCAATAAACAGAGCTACAGCTAAGAGGTACTCACAGGTCTAGTAAATCTTACTGTAAGGTATTAATTTCTGCTGGAAATATAGAATCAGTTACATTCAACGCGAATGTATTTATAAATCATAAGGCTCTTCAAACTTGAATATCCACATGGAAAATAAAATTTTCTACTGAAAACATTTTTTTGTTTCTTCATCTCTGACTTGATTTCACAGGGTTGTCTATAAATCACTGTAAAATATTAATAAACCAATGAACAAAACCAAAATACACTGTATACATGACCTAATAGTCCTGAATTTCAACATTACCAAGCTTTAAAGGTAAGGAGGAGGCAGAAATCACATTCTTTACTCATTTCACTACTGAAACAGAAAACATATCTTACAATATCAAGCTATAGCTTCTGCAAGAAATAAAAAATTATAAGCATTCCTTGAATTTTAGGTTCTTAAAGCTTGTTTTCTTTGGCTACATAAGCCCATTCTTTTAAATATTACAGTTATGGTGAACCATCTTTTAAAATGGTAAAAATATTCCGTGTTTGAAGGAAATAATAGAGCTTTTAGCCTACATTAAAAATTCTGAGACTGATGCACCTTCATCTGAAAGCAATATTTGAGCACCTCAATGATTACAGTTTGAAAATCTGTCAGCTGCTCTTTGCTTAACACTTTTTCTTTTCTTTTCCAACATTTAAGTGCAATGAAATCTCTGGCTCTTTTGTGCTCTCAGCAAATTAGCTTGGTATTCAATGCCATTAGCAATCTCAGCCCAACTTCGCTTGCTGAATATATATCACTCTGTTTCCCAATTGAACTACCCAGTGGAAACACCCCTCACGCTCCCCACAGCATTCCCTGAAGCCAAACTTCAAACCAGCGAGGGTTCCTCCATGGCACCCACTCTTCATCCCCAAACTCCCTCCAACCTTCAGTACTGAAATCCAGTACTACAACATCTATTAACCCATCTTCTCGTCCTACTGCAGCACACTGCTCATTATAGGAACTGTTAATTGGGAATCTGAGGCACATACTATATTCAGCTTTGTGCTGCTGCTTCCATGGTGGTCTTCTATGGCCCTTTAGTTAGTCATGCCTTATATTTTAAAGCAATAATCTAATAATCTAGATATTCAGCAATTTATGATACAAACTGATCCAACAGGCTCTATGAATTATATTTATCAAAACCCAAAATAGAAGTTCTGCTTACGGTTAAAAGCAAAGGGAAGTTTTCATAGTAAGCCATAAACGCATTCAAACAGGGACCACATATGGATTTTTATACAATCATCCTTTATATTAAATCTAATTTTTCTTTCTTCTTTTTTAAATAAAAGCAAAAATAAAGAAACTAGCTTATCCACAGGTGTCTGTGGCTAAGCTTTTGCTAAGTATTGATCATTGCAGTTCCAAATGCCAAGACTTTTCTTCAATATTTTTTATAAAACAGTTACAATTTTATACTTCGCTGCCTTCACAATAGGAATTTTTCAAATACGACTTAAGATTTTTTTTTGTTGGACTAGTTTTAACATTATGAACATTGTCCCTGATACTGAGATAACCTCTAAAGTTGGCCCTAAATTAAGTTCTTCCCCTTGGAAAATGGCCCCAGATTGATATGTCCTTATGGTTCTACTGTCTACTTTTTCTATTTTATTTCCTATAATATGTGCTTCGTACACTGCCTGTCTAAAAAAAAATGACTTAATATTCTACTTGCTTTTTAAAAAGTATTTGCTCTCCTTTTTTCTATCATTTAGCTTTATCTTCTCACTGAAATCAATGTGTTTCTGGCTTTTCTGGCTGTCTTACATTACCAATTGTTTAGGTGAGAATCCCAGTGTGGGTCAATCTATCCTTGAAGTGTTGAGTACAACACTTTGACATCAAGAATCATTTGTACCATTGGCTAATGTTTGTCATTCTAGCCTCGCCTCTGTTTTTTCAGCTAGTGAATTATGTTTACATTTCTTAAAATTTAGATGTCTGAATAACAAGGATTGTTTCTACGATTCCCAAGAGAAAAGCAATGATGTGAATAAGAATGTCGAGAATGTTCAATATGGTAGTCACTAGCCAAACGCATCTATTTAAATTAAAGTCAATTAAATTTTAAAAATCAGTTACTCCATTGCACTGGCTATCTTTTGAGTGTTCAGTAGTCACATATAGCTAGTGGCTACTATATCAGATGGTGCAAAAAACATTTTACTTTCATAGAAAGTTTTGTTATACAGTGATGCTTTAGAGGACTAGAAAAAAACATGTCTCTAGACATATTAAACATAGACTATTAAAAGGAAAGAGATGATGGGCTCCAAAGATGCCTGTCCCAAATTCTCACTACCTTATTTTTAGGCAACACTGAGTTTAATCTTCATATAGTATTAATATCTTTAAAGTTCACAAAGTAAACTTTGTGGTGGAAGCATCTATGTATAACCAAGAAACTTTCACATGTGATGATTTTTGTATGGTTCAGACTCAGGGAGAGGCAGTGATGGTCAAGGTTGAATCCATCCTTAGTTATACTCTGATTCTTTCTTTTTTATTTTTTATTTTTTTTCCCATTTTTTTTTATTTCATTGCTTAAAGTATTACAACAAGTGATAGATAAGTATTACAACAGATGATAGATAGATCTCCATTTTTTCCCCTTGCCCTTCCCCCCCCTCCTCCCTAACCCCCAGTTTCCCGTGTCCACTGATTATTCTCCTATGCATGCATGCAAGTCTTTCAGTTGATCTCCCAACTCCC
>PVJC01024614.1:0-25413 GCA_004026665.1 Murina feae | reverse complement strand
GCGCGCCTCCGTACCTCTGTACTTTGCTTCCGCTGCTGCTCTGAGTCTCAGACTCTTCTCTGGTTGTAGGATTTTCACTCAGCCAGCCGTCCTGCTGGTGCGAGTGGTGTCCGTGTGTTCTTTTCGCGGTTTTTCTGAAATAGTTGTTCACAGCTGCATATGCGGTGTCTACCCTATGCCGCCATCTTGTTTCTCCTTTAAAAAGTATTTTTAATTTAAGTTTTATTTTTCAATTATAGTTTACATTTAATAATTTTTTTTTATTGATTTCAGAAAGGAAAAGAGGGAGAGAGAGGGATAGAATCATCAATGACGAGAATCATTGATCAGCTGCCTCCTGCATGCCTCATGCCAAGGATCAAACCCACAACCCGGGCATGTGCCGCGACCAGGAAACTAACTTTGACCCCATGGTTCATAGGTCAGTGCTCAACCACTGAGCCACATGGGCTGGGCTATCTTGATTTAGTTTCAGATGCCCAGGTTAGTGATTAGACAATCATACTTTCAATGCATTTATTTTCTTTAACTGAATGTCTATACCTCAAAGGACAGTAAAGTAACACATTATATTTTTCACTAAAAATAAAATTTTATTTTGAAGTTACCTTTTGCCATTTATAAACAAGTACCATAGTTCTGGCTAAGTTTCATTATATTTGAAGAATTGATGTTATTTGAAGAAGTGATGAATTACAAAAGTTTGCTTTTTTAATTTTTATTTCACTGATATTTGATATTTACAGATGAATAAATGCTGTTTTTTAAATCCTCACCCAAGGATACTTTTAAAAAAAAATAGTATTATTGATGAAAGAGAGAGAGAGAGAGAGAGAGAGAGAGAGAGAGAGAGAGAGAGAGAAACATCAATGTGAGAAAGAAACATTAATTGGCTACTTCCACCGACCAGGAATCGAACCCAAAACCTGGGTATGTGCCCTGACAGAGAATTGAACCTGCAATCCTTTAGTGCACAGGACATGTCCAACCAACTGAGCCACAGGGTTGAATAGATTTTTTTAAATGAGATATTTTTCATTGGCTTACTTTGCTTTTCCTATGAAAATGGCCTTATTACAGAGTTATTCTTAGTAGAACTTGAATATTGTTATGTTGATTTTAGTATGAATCAACCTTTTCTGTTGTTAATTGATTCAGGATTGTTGTTTAATTTCAGGCTACTCCAAAAATTAGATTTTCCCACCATGAAATTTTCGCTTTATTTCTTGGCATATGAGGATAAAAATGACATCCCAAAAGATAAAGATGAAAAGGTAGCGTGGGTATTCTCCAGAAAAGCTACACTTGAACTGACACAGTGAGTATGAGTTTTTATCTTTTTATAGATTCTATATTTTTTTAAAGGCTTGTTTTTGTACACTGTTTTCCATGACCAGCCTAATTCAAACCTGGTCTACCTCACCACTTTGCATTTGTAACAGGATGTTTGAGTGTTTTTTCATGGATCTTTTGGTCTTTGTGTTGGTTTTGTTCCATAGGTTGGACAAGTGAGATCATTTGCTTTTTAGGTAGAGAATCTAAGACTGAAATGGCAAGATATTTGCCAAACTATAGCTAACAGATGTTTAAGTACTACAAGTAAGTCTTCATAAAATGTTGAAATAAGTATTTCTCTTTTTATTCTTTACTAGGGGCCCAGTGCACTGTGCACTCGGGGGTCCCTCAGCCGGCCATTGCCCTTTCGCAGTCTGGGACCCCTTAGGGGATATCCATCTGCTGGCATGCCTGGCCAGCCTGGATGAGGGGCTGATGGCTGTTTGCAGGCTGGCCAAGCCCCCAAGTGGGAACCCTCACCCCATGGGGGTATGTCCAGCCTGGGTGAAGGGTTGATGGCTGTTTGCAGGCTGGCCACATCCCCTTTAGGGAGGGGGTCCCTGCTGGGATACCTGGCCAGCCTGAGTGAGGAGTTGATGGCTGTTTGCAGGCTGGCCACATCCCTTCAGGGAGGGGGTCCCTGCTGGGGTACTTGGCCAGCCTGGGCGAGTGGCTGATGGCTGTTTGCAGTGAGGCTGGCTGAAATTTATTTAACTTCTAGAGTTGAAACTTTGTTGCGTTAACAGGAGCTGAGGTCGGGTTGCTCCTGACAACCCAGGCTCCAAGTGCTTCCCTGAGCCCAAGGCTGGAAGCAGATCTCTGGGGTTTATGTATATTCTATAATTGAAACTTTGTTGTGGAAACTTTGTTGCCACAGCTGGCCTAGGCAGACAGGAACCTTAGCTTCCTGCATCGCTGGAGCAAGCCTCCTGGTTGTTCCAGCTCTGTGGCTGCTGGCCGCCATCTTGGCTGGGTTAATTTGCATATAGCCGCTTTGATTGGCTGGTGGGTGTGGCCTTGGCTGGTGGGCGTGGCTTAGGTATAACAGAGTGAGGGTCAATTTGCAGATTACTCTTTTATTAGATTAGATGTTGTTTCTTTGCACTGTTTTGTTGTTGTTAATCCTCACCCGAGGACATTTTTTTCCATTGATTTTTAGAGAGAGAGTGGAAGGAAGGAATGGGGGTGGGTAGGGGAGAGAGAGAGAGAAACATCCATGTGAAAGAGACACATGAATTGGTTACCTCCTGAACACTTCCCAACTGACCAACTGGGGCTGGGATCAAACCTGCAACCCAGGTACATACCCTTGACCCAGGAATCGAACCTGCAACCCTTTGGTCCTTGAACCGACACTCCAGCCATAGAGCCACCTAGCCAGGGCTCTGTGCACTCTTTAATAACCAATAACAAACAGCATTTGTTTCAGGGTATGTGATTTAGTGTGTCCCCTGGTTCAAAACAGCTCTGGAATCAGACCTAGACATGAGTCTTGACTCTGACAGTGCTCTGTGACTCTGAACAAGTTATATCACCTCCATAAGTGACATTCTCATTATAAAATGCAGATACCCTAATATAGCTCATGGAGCTGCTATGAGGATTTAACTGAGCACAGTAAGTGATAGTTGCTTTTGTTATTGCTATCCAGATGCCCGGTTTAGCCTCCTTAGTCTAGTTAAAATCATACTTTGCCCATTTGCCCTTTCTGTAGTTGAAAACTTAATATTTATAACAGCAGAGATTAGACCAAGTATATCAAATAATACCTATGGTAAGATTTCAAAGATTGTTGCAACTTTTTTTTCAGGATATCTGTTCTACAGGTCCCTTGTAATTGTGTTTTCTCTCCTTTAATAGCAACTGGGGCACTGAGGAGGATGAGACCCAGAGTTACCACAGCGGCAACTCAGACCCTCGAGGCTTTGGTATATTTCCCTACTTGTGTATAATATATACTAGAAGCCCAGTGCACAAAATTTGTGCATGGGAGGGGTCCCTCAGCCTGGCCTGCACCCTCTCACAATCCAGGACCCCTCAGGGGATGTCCGACTGCTGGTTTAGACCTGATCCCACTGGATTGGTCCTAAACATGTAGTTGGACATCCCTCTCACAATTCAGGAGCTCTGGCAGCTAACCACTCACCTGCCTGCCTGCATGATCACCCCTAACCATTCGCCTGTCTGCCTGATGTCCCTAACCACTCTGCCTGCCTGCCTGATCACCCCCAACTGCTCACCGGCCTGCCTGATTGCCCCTAACTGCTCGCCTGCCTGCGTGATTACCCCTAACCGCCTCTGCCTCAGCCCCCACCATGGCAGCTTTGTCTGGAATGATGTCCGGAAGGTCGTTTGGCTGTCCGGCCTAAGAAGCATATTACGCTTTTATTATTATAGATTATTATTATAGATGGATTTGTGTGCTGTTTGCACTGCATTCCTTTTTATGATGGTAACAGATGTAAAGCATTAAGTATAAGTAATTTATTAGGAGTAGGGTTATTGTTATTTTTCTTTTCACAAATAATTTTATTTAGGAGATGTTTAATCTCATAATCTCAGTCTAAACATTACATTTACTCTGTCACAGTGATTTTACTTTTCAGTCTCTGTGTTATATTTCCAGTAGACTTTTTTATGTAAAAGCTAAAAGCTGTGGTGAATAATAATCTTGATTTTTGCTAGCATATACTTTGCCTTGAACTAAATCCTTTCAGTCAACATAATGGGATTGCAGGCTTAAATTGGCTGTTATATAGTCACTGTAAACCACAAACCTATTAAGTATGACTAAATGATTATTCTTTTGTGTAGGTTATTCTTAATGGATTGAATAACCTATTCTTAGTAGCTTATTCTTTTTTTAATTAAATCTTTATTGTTCAGATTATTACAAATGTTCCATTTTTTTTAACCCCCATAGCTCCCCTCCACCTGGTTCCCCCTCCCACCCCATGCCCTTACCTTCACCACTGTCTTTATCCATAGATGTAAGATTTTTGTCCAGTCTCTTCTCATACCCCTCATGTCCCCTTCCCCCTGAGAATTGTCAGTCCCTTCCCTTTCTATGCCCTTACTTATAGTCTATTCACCAGTTTATTCTGTTCATCAGATATTTCTATTGATTTGTTATATTCACTTGTTGATAGATATGTATTTGTTGTCACTTTGTTGTTCATACTTTTTATTTTTACCTTTTCTTCTTCTTCCTCTTCTTAAAGAATACCCTTCAGCATTTCAAATAATCCTGGTTTGGTAGTAATGTACTCCTTTAGCTTTTTCTTGTCTGTGAAGCTCTTTATCTGACCATCAATTTTACATGATAGCCTTGCTGGGTAGAGTAATCTTGGTTGTAGGTCCCTGCTATTCATCACATTGAATATTTCTTGCCACTCCCTTCTGGCCTGCATGGTTTCTGTTGAGAAATCAGCTTACAGTCGTATGGGTACTCCCTTGTAGGTAACTAACTGTTTTTCTCTTGCTACTTTTAAGATTCTCTCTTTGTCTTTTGCCCTTGGCATTTTAATTATGATGTGTCTTGGTGTGGTCCTCCTTGGATTTCTTTTGTTTGGGGTCTTCTGCACTTCCTGGTCTTGTAATTCTATTTCTTTCACCAGGTGGGGGAAGTTTTCCGTCATTATTTCTTCAAATAGGTTTTCAATCTCTTGCTCTCTCTCTTCTTCTGGTACCCCTATAATTCTTGATGTTGGTATGCTTAAAGTTGTCCCAGATGCTCCTTACACTATCTTCACACTTCTGGATTCTTTTTTCTTTTTTCTCTTCCAGTTGGGTGCTTTTTGCTTTTTCATGTTTCAGATCTTTGACTTGATTCTTGTAAACTTCTAGTCTGCTTTTGGATCTCTGTATAATATTACTAAGTTTATCGGCAGATTCTAGAAAATTCTTGAAAAACCTTAAAATTGTAGTTCTGAATTCTATATCCAGTAGTTTGCTTTCCTCCATTTCTGTCCTTTGTGACCTGTTTCTTTGTCTTCGCATTTTGGCTGCTTCCCTGCATTGATAGATTTCTGTGCTAGGTGTCCTACAGGGCCCAGTGATTCAGCCTCCCCAATCACCTGGGGTGGACACTCTTGTTATATGCCTTTGAAGTCTTGCACAGTCTTGTTGTAGTTATCACTGGGAGGTATCACTGGGAGGAAATGATCTCCAGGCCTTTCTCCTCATTGTTTGAGGTTTGGAACTTTTGGAGTTCTATCCCAGCTACAGTCCCTTAGGTTATGCTGCAGGCAGGCAGGTGCACAGCTTGGGCGGGGTTGTAATTTGGGTGGGGCAGGGTCTCAGAATCACCAGGGCAGAGCAACCCGCGATGGCTGCCCCTACACTGACTCCATGACTTTTCCCGGATTTGGCACCTCCATGCCCTGGTGTCTGCGTGCCCCTGAGACCCTGAGTCTCCATGTCAGTGATCACTGCGAACAGCTCTGCTAGAACGCCACTCGTCTTCCGCCCCGTTGTCCGACAGCCCGCATCACATTCAGTGCGACCCCAGAGTTTATAATCTCCTTCCAAGCCGCGGACCTAGGTGTTGCTGCCGCCCCCTTTCACTCACGCTGCCTCCGTTTCACGCGCGTCCATACCTCTCAGTTTTGGCGCCGGGAACTTCTACTCAGTCTCAATGCACTCCTTCTTTTGCCTTCTAGTTGTAAAGCTTCCCCTCCCTTGGTTCTGGAGGATGGCCGTTTATCTTTATAGTTGTATTTTTATAATGTAGTTGTGGGAGGCTGCACATTTAGGTATATACCTCATGCCGCCATCTTGGTTCTCCTTAATAGTTTATTCTTTTTTTTTTTTATTATTGCTTAAAGTATTACAACAAGTGATAGATAGGTCTCCATTTTTTTTCCCTTGCCCTTCCCCCCTCCCACCCTATCCCTCAATAGTTTATTCTTGATATATGAGTCAATTTTGGCCTTATTTTTAATAATTTATAATTCAGAGCAACTAATTAATTTATTATACCCAGCCAGTTAGACTTAGATTCTTATTCTTTAATACAGGTTAGGGCAAAAGTAGGTTTACAGTTATGAGTACATGAAATAGTTTATTTTTATATTATTATTTACTACTTATTGTATTATTTGCCATATCAACAACTATAATTCTACTTTTACTTCACTCTGTATTTCATAGTTTTCTAACCTACTTGATTCAGTCTGTCTTTGGGTGCCTTTTGTTCTGAAATATACTAGTTTTGGAAGCCACTGTGGCACTTGGCCACCCTGTTGTAATGATTTCTTCCTTCTCTTTGCCTTGTTTTGGGGATGGTCACCCAAGGTCACATTGGAATTGCAGTTCCTGATGTACACGGTGCTTGCAAAAGATTTGAAGAACTGGGAGTCAAATTTGTGAAGAAGCCTGATGATGGTGAGTTCTAGAACATTCACTGAGCACCCACAGGAAGGGCACTGTTGTAGTAAAACCCTTTTGGTTGCAAGTAACTTTGAAGAAGTCTACTTTAACCAGCTTAATGAAAGAAGGAGATTATTGGAAGAATAGCTGCTTATTACTAAGGTGCTTCACAAGGGGCTAGACACAGGATATGGGGAGCCATCAAAAACCTAGGCTCCTCACCTACCCTCGGACCCCACCTTATTCTCTACCTCAGGTGTTACCTAGCCACCCCAAAATAAGTTCCTTAAAGTCTACTTTATCTTATATTAATATAACTATACCAAGTCTCTTCAGTTAATAATGGCCTGGTATTTCTTTTTCATCTTTTACAACCTTTGCATGTTCTTAAGTTTTATATATGTTTCTTGAAATAGTATATGTCTAGATTTTGTTAGATTTACTTGTAGTATAATTTATTTTACTTAGATTTAACTTAGATGCCATCATGATTTATTATTTCAATTTTCATTTGAAACTCTACACTGTTTTCACTGTTTCATTTTAATTCTTTCTTTTTATTTCAATTAAAAGATTTGATATCCAGATATCTTCCCCAACAGGAAAAGAACTTGTTCCCTTTTACTCCCATCATGTTACTATTGCCCAGACTTGGATATGATTCATTTTTTAAAGATAATAAATACGATTTTAAAGTATTTGATCACCTTTTCCCCATGTATCTCTTACAGCATTTTTTAGATTTTTCTGACCCTTTATTAAGTGCCTCACCCTAAACTGTTTTCAAGAGGTTTGTGGGATAACCTTTTGAAGCTTTGTATGCCTGAGAACCATGCCTTCAGACACAAATGGCAGTTTTGTTGAATATAAAATTTTAGGATTATTTTTCTTTAATTTTGGACATAGAACTCCATTGTCTTAGTTTTCCAATGTGACTGTTGGAAATCTGCTGTTTGATTTGTAATCTTTTGATTTTTTTTAATTTATTGATTTTTAGAGAGAGGAAGGAGAAACATCGATTTATTGTTTCTCTTATTTATGCAGTCATTAGTTGCTTCTGATATGTGCCCTGACCAGGGATTGAACCCACAACCTTGGTGTATCAGCAGGACACTCTAACCAACTGAGCTACCAACTAGAACTGATTTGTGTTCTTCTGCATATTATCTTGTTTTGTTCTGGAAACTTTTAAAATTTGTTATTTCTTTTTCCTTATCTTCTTTCTAGGAGATTTCCTCAAACTGTCATTGTAGTTAGCTAATTTTTTTCTCAAATGTATCTGTTCTGATAGTCATCTTTTGTGTTCTCATCTATTGTGTTATTTCAGCTATTATAATTTTGATTCCTAAGTTTTGCTTGATTGCTTTAACTTTTCTTTCTTTTTTAAATATATTTTTATTGATTCAGAGAGAGGAAAGGAGAGAGAGAGAGAGACAGAAACATCAATAATGAGAGAGAATTATGGATTGGCTGTTTCCTGCATGCCTCACACTGGGGATCGAGCCCATGACCCAAGCATGTGCCCTGACTGGGAATGGAACCATGACTTCCTGGTTCATAGGTCAATGCTCAAACACTTAGCTGGGCCCTTTAACTTTTCTTTTTCTTGATTCATCTTGGTTATATTTCATATTCCTCATCACTTTTACATGTTTTAGTTGTTCTTGTCCATTGGTTTAATATTTGTTCTTCTGTTTGAATCTATAATCCATTGTTCATTTTATGGTTTTGTTCCTCAAATTCTTGTTATTTTGGCCTCAGAGGGTATATTTTTTATTGCAAATATTAGCTATCCCAGCCCATCAGGTAGTGTGAACCCAGTGACAGGAAGGTGGGCTGGACAGAAATCCCTAGGCATTGAAAATGACAATTAAACACTTCACATTCCGCAGAACAAGTCTCTTGGTTAGTTAGATCTTCCGCTTTGTCCCTCCAGGACTAACTATTAGCAATATTACTAGGAGACATCCCTGAGATTGTCATCCTCTAAGCCTGGTTGTGTGGAAAGTGAAGGCTGGAGGGGATCAGTCAGTTCCCACGTGTTTTTCTCAGTTCCCCGCAGGCTTCTATGTACGGTGCCATTATTTACTCCTGAGGACTTCTGAACCAGTACCCTCTCCACCTTCCCTCCCCCTGGTGTGGGAGTGGTGCTAATGCCCCAACCACTGGGAGGAGCAAGAGTCAAATTAACAATACTCTGTTTATTCTCCCACAGGCATGATGGACTGCCATGATGGTCCAGGCCCAAAGTACCCCCTTCCACATAGACCAGTTAAAACAGTCATCCTACGTCATCCCCACAATTCCTCTCCACAACCATCACCCAGGGGGTTCTTACTTTTTCCCCCACTTGGTATGTTCCCCTGGGGTGATTTTGGGGAAAGGAACTAGAGGTAGGAGTCAACTAATTTGGTATCTTAGTCCCATAAATTTCCGAGGTCACATTGTTCCATTTAAGCAAACAGCTCTACTTGCTAGACCTACTAGCCTTTCAATCCCAGTTATGAATTCCTGTGAGAACAAACCGGATCGGCAGACCTCGGGTTACCCAGAATAATTTTCACAGGGTTGTATGATTAAAGCATCCGGGTCTTTTGGCTGTGGGTGAGCCGTGCCACCTGCTCCCTCGAGCACCTCCTTTATTCTTTTTCCTCTAAAATAAGACAATTTCTGCCCTAGCCAGTTTGGCTCAGTGGATAGAGTGTTGGCTTGTGAACTAAGGGGTCCCAGGTTCGATTCCGGCCAAGGGAACATGCCCGGATTGTGGGCTCAATCCCCCCTCCCCCACCACCCGCAGTAGGGGATGTGCAAGAGGCAGCCAATCAATGATTCTCTCATCACTGATGTTTCTATCTCTCTCTCTCTCTCCCTTCCTCTCTGAAATCAATTACATATATGACAATTAATGTAATGACTCAGTTGGTAGCATAAAGTGATATTGTAAAGAGGAGGGACTCACTTGTTACCTAAAAATGTATCCAGTCCCACAGTTTATTTCATTAGGTTTGTTTCCAGCTGTGTGTAGAAGATCGAATATTTGTGATTCCAAAAAACATGCATTTGGGCAACAATGACAACAGAATTTTTAAAAATTAATACTTTTATAAAGAATGCAAATTAAATTTTAGGTAACACAAATCTTTTAAAAGTTTTTCAGGTTTTATTTTTAAGTCTTTTAAATAATGAAAATCATTTCATTTTACAGGTAAAATGAAAGGCCTGGCATTTATTCAAGATCCTGATGGCTACTGGATTGAAATTTTGAATCCTAACAAAATGATAACTATTATTTAGGTCTGGGAGAATATTGCTTTGAGATTTCCATAAAGATACTATGGGAGGTGAAAAAGAGAGACAAGGAACTTGGATATGTTCAGATAACAGAAGCATCAAGGACCGATGGTTCATTGTCGCAATTCACATTATTCTTAAGTGCATTTCCCTTCCTGTTTCAGCTGTGCTTTTCACCGACCTGATCAGTCCCCTTAGTTTTAAAATAGTGCTTTGCCCTGTGTCCTTGAATGTGGTTGCATAACATTAGTCTTTTAGGTAATAATGAGAACAGTTCCCTTCAGAGGCCGCATTTGCCTTCTCCCTCCTAACCTGACTTCCCTACATGTCTGCCTTTGAATCATCATTTTAAAAAAAACACATTTAACATGTTTCCTTCTGGGGTTTCAATCCTCAGAAATAACGTTTCACAGTGGAAAGTAAAGAGCATTGAACAAAAACAAAACTTTCTGTGCATTTCAAATAGTATAAAGTGTTTATTTTACAAGAGAGAAGGCTTTTCTGGGAGGAATTCAGAATCATGCTGATGAGGATGCTGACTGAAAGGCTAATTTCTTCTTACATGTAAAGTGCTTTCGAAGTTCAAGGACTAACCTTTTTATTTCGGGGATGGGGAGAAGGGTGGGATATTTTTCCTGGGCTTGCAAACACCAGATTAGGCTGTCAACATGCTTTATCTTGTTTAATCCTTCCAACTATCCTGTGAGAAAGGACACAGGCTAGACATGTAAAATAACTAATTAATGGAAGGCGATACAGATAGGCATGAGTACTCAAAATTTCATCATTATTGTTAGCATTCAGACTGTACCTCATAAATGAGTACCTCGCAGGGCGTCCCCCACTAGCCTCCTGTTGTAAGACCTTCAGTGACTTAGCATTACCCTCTCAGCTCTTGGCCTGAGAACCGTGGTGAGGGAGGGAGCAGTGGAGGAAGTCTGTAGCGCTCACCTGCTCTGGGGATGTCTAGTTGTTCTTGTGTGAGTGGTGCTTGTGTTACTTGTGAAGAGCCCTACACTAAGGTCTTTCAGATGCCGGTAGCCATTTAGGATAAATTAGGACCAGTGATAACTTAGGTATCAGTAATTAGCTCAGTGGTATTCTCTGCCATGATTGACATTTGATGGATTTTAAAAAACCAAACTGATTTAAAAAACTCTCTTAAGGCCCAGAGAAGAAGAGCATCCAATTTGTTTAACTACATTTAGGTTTTCTATAGACTGTGGTGGGAGATCTTTGGGTAGGCCATGCCAACTGTGCTTACACTGCTAGAAGCACTTGACATTTCTTTTTTGGATGGAATGGATTTTCGTGAGCAACTCAAACAAATGGCAATGCTTATAGACTGAAATAAAATAAGCATATAAATAAGACTGTTTAATTTGTAAACTCTCCAGCATGTTCTTTCTTTAAAAAAGAAAAAGGCTGCCCTCAGGGAGTGGTGCAAGGATGTGAAGGGGCTTGTAGGCTCTTCTGAACCGGGAATAGATGTAATTCTGTATATCCTGCAAAGAAGAAATAGTTCCTATAGATAAGGAGGCGTGGGAAAGGTGGGGAGAGGGAAGTAAGGAAGGAATAAAGGGTTGAAGGGGAAAAAAGTATAAAGAAGAATGACCACATATCAAAAGGTGAGTTGTGGGAACCAACAAAGACTAGTTTCACATGTCAGGTATAACATCATCAAATGGGTGCGTTATTAGATTCATAAATCCAGTCATTTAAACCTTATTTTTGTAGAAAAAGCCTACTGTACTTGCTAAGTAAAACTTGTCAAAAGAGAGCCCTTGCTTATTCCTTAAACTCATTCTTATATGCATTGAAAAAATATCGAATCACCAGGCTTTGCTAGCAATTAAGACAATTTACTTCCAAATTAACCCACCTGAAAAGTGGTGATATGAAAGGGTGAGGTTGACCTCAATGGCTGTGCTCCATTCTGTCTAAGACCATATCGTTTAACTCATATGTGGAATATAAAACTGAAACTTTTGTACTCAAACAGCAGTGTGGCGGTTACGGGGGGGGGGGGTGGACAAAAGGAGGGGTCCTAAGAGGTGACAGGAGAAGGTTTGACTTTGGGTGGTGGGCACATGGTCCTATATGCAGATTTTGTAAATTGGTAATCCATACATGTAACCTATATGTTCATGTAGACTAATGTCATGCAGACCAATAAAATTTGAATGGGAAATAAAGATACATACAAAAGACTTTTTCCACAGGTGTTTTGAATTAGAAGCTGTGGCTGAGAGGGTCTCTTAGAGCTTCCCTCCATAACATTCTGACCAGCATTTCACACAGTGTACATAACTATTTCTTGGTAGCACAGCTGCTTGTGAAGAGGGTCATATCAGCAAGGATGCTTGTTGCTGGCAATGAGACCCAACTTTACCAAATGTAACAAGCACTTCAGCGGTTCTAGGATGGGTTGGTAGAGGGTTCAGGGATACCAAGAACCTCTGTTTCTTTTCGTCTGTCCCAGCCTTTCAGTGGTTTCTTTTGGGGCTAATATTTGTGACCAAAGATGCCTACCATGGCCCTAGCTGGTTTGGCTCAATGAATAGAGTGTTGGTCTGCAGACTGAAAGGTCCCAGGCTCAGTTCCTGGTTAGAGATGATGTGGGAGCAACCAATCGATGTTTCATTGATGTTTCTCCTTCTGTCTCTCCCCGTCACTCCACTCTCTAAGAATCAATGGAAAAATATCCTGGGTGAGGATTTAAAAAAAAACCTACCATGATTCCAGGTGTCATGTATAAACCAGCAATGTCCAGTGAAAATAACCTTTTGTTCCTCCGCAGAATTCCTCAGACCTCATCAGAACTGGGTCACTTGCCTGGCTGTAATCACTGGCAGGGAGTGAATCACGGACTGAAATGGATTATATTTACCCAAGTTGCCTGCATAGGAGGGCAGACACTGGGTTAAAATTGAGATGGCCAGAATGGAGGAGCGAATGATGGCTTCTGAGTAGGCATAAAAAGAAACTGCAATGGGGAAATTAAATATTGAGGACCTAGTTGGTGCAGGGTGCAGGAAGAAATAATGAAACATTTCTTACCCTCAAAGAGCTTAGTCCAAGATTGTGGTTCTCAGACTTAGCAGACCCTTTTTGTTATAACATGAGAACATTTCTAACATCCATCACACCCACTATCCTAAAATGAAATTCATATGTACCTTTCCTATATACACAATTTTAAAAAGGGTCACTCCAATGCCTTTATTGTAATATAAAGGATAAATGGATTCAATTTCTAATGAAATGTTTCAATAAGTAAACAATCAGATACTGCTATACTAGAAAACAGTGATTTAGTCAGGTGCTTACTCTTAAGTATGGAAGAAATAAAACTATTCAATAGAGTACTGTAACACTGATATTTTAAAATAAAGACTGAATTCATGATTCACGAAGGGCTATAATGTTACAAGTTTAAATGCTTACTGATAATAGCTGTATTTTACTGGTTAAAGACCATGAATAATATTACTCTTGGAAACATTTTCCAAAATGGTGTTCAATTCTTGCTGAAATTTTGAATAAAAGAATAATACTCCTCTTTATAGGATAGTTTTGTCTCTGGTAAATATTAAGGCTTTATATGTTCAAATAAGTAAAACAGAAGTTACAGGCTTAGATAATAAAAAGTAGGCTTTGCAATTTCTTAAAATTGAAATATAATTAACATACATTACCATGTAAGTTTAAGGTATGCAATGTGTTGATTTGATACACTTACAGATTGCAAAATGATGACCACCGTAGCATTAGCTAACACCTCTATCACATCACATAATTGTGATTTCTGTGATGGAACAGTGAGGAGCTAGTCTCTTTACAAGTTTGAAGTTCATAACAGTGTTGTTGACAATTCAATATGCTGTGCATTAGATCTCTAGGACTTGTTTGTAGTTGCAAATTTATGATTTACAATTTTTTTAAAAAATACGTAGAATAGTTTTAGATTTATAGAAATGTTGCAGAAATAGTACAGAAGTGATCCCATATACCCCATACCCAGTTTTCCTTATTTTTAAAAGATTAGTATGGTACATGTGTCACCACTAATGAACCTGTACTGATACTTTAAAATAAACTGAAGTGTATTCGTTATTCAGATTTTTTGTTTTTCTGTTACAGGATCAACATTACATTAGTCTTCATGTCTGCTTAGGCTCCTTTAGAATGTGATTGTTTTTTCAGACTTACCTTGTTTTTGATAACTGACAGTTTTGAGTGCCAGTCAGATGCTAGTGTTTCTCAGTTGGAATTTCTCATGAAACGGGCTATGGGTTTTCAGGAGGAAGAGGAGAGGTAAAGGGCCCTTCTCATTCCCTCAAAGGTACACACTGTCAGCATGATGCGTCGCTGGCGTTAACCCCGACCACCTGGCTGCAGTGCTGTTGTCAGGCTTGTGTCCACGGTAATGTTATTCACCACCCGCCCCACTTCCGTACTGTGCTCTTTGGAAGGAAATGGTATGTGAAGCCAAACTAAAGGTGTGGGGAGTTCTGTTCCTCCTTGAGGGGAAAAATAGCTTTATACCTAAATGAATACTCTCTGAGACCACAAAGTTTTTCGGATCATTACAGGAAATCTCACATCTCTGCCCCTCGTCCACTAAACACCAGTATTGAAACCTAACCAGAAATGCCCCACAAGTTTCTGAAACAACCTCTAGGGGTCAGTACTGCCTTGTTGAGAATCACTGGTCTGGTCTAAGACTCCCAATTCTAATTCCTATAGAGTGGGAACTTAAAGTATTTACAAAGGAATCTGAGTTCAGAATCCACAGTTTTATGCTTTCTTTCGCACGTATTTTGTTTGCCACTAGTTCAGCAGCCATTTATTTTAGCTATTTGCAGCCCTCTAGAATGTTTAATTTGCCGTTTATATAAACTCATTTCACTAAATTATGTACTTTTAATTATGAGGAAACTGGCTTGAACATGTTGGTAATGGAAACAACTGACTTGATAAGCACACAGCTCATTAGGGAAGTGGACAGCTAGGTACATTAGCCTGCTGGGACATCAGTTCTTTACGAAGAAATGATGAGCCAGGCTCATCCAATCATTTGTGAAGTGGAAATTGGTTAAGAGAATTTTTACTGAAAATGCATCAATTTGAGTCCTATCAATATTAGCAAAGATTATAGGATATTTTTAATGCATCAACTTGAGTCATTGATATTAGAATGATTATAGAAGATTTTAAATGTCAGTATCTATGACTGCTGTAGATGTAATTAAATAGGCACTTTTATAAACATTATCCTAACTGTTGATACATTGATTTTGTGATATGTTTTAAGAGTCATTACAGACTTTAAAATATTCATTCTTTTATCTGGTACTATTGTTATTTTCTGAGAACTCTGTTTCCTAGGAAATAATCAGATTTTAGTTTTTAAAGTATATCCAATTTGTTGCATCCATCATTATTCATAATAGAAAAAAATTAGAAACAATTTAAATGTATAAAAATGGAGAAATCAATTAACTATTCTAACACCCACATATGGTAGAATATTATCTATTTTTACACCAGTAAATTATATTCTCAAAGAATATTTAAAGATGTGGAGGCCTGGCCAGTGTGGCTCAGTTGGTTGGAGTGCGGTCCCATATTCCAAAAGGTCTCTCTTGGGTTTGATTTCAGGTCAGGTCACATACCTGGGTTGTGGGTTCAGTCCCCAGTTGGCACACATACAAGAGGAAACCTGTTGATATTTCTTTCTCGCATTGATGTTTCTCTCTTCTCCCTGCCCCTTCCTTCCTCTCTCTAAAATCAGTAAAAACATATCCTTGGGTGGGGATTTAAAAATAAGATGGGGATACATGTTCATGAGATGTTAAGTGAAAAAAGCAGTACGCAAACGAATGAACATATGTTCTTGATTTTTTTTTAAGAAACAAGTATACAAAGAAATGACTAGAAGAAAATGAACCAAGTTCTGATTTGCTTTAGCTGCTGGGATTACCAGTGATTTTATTTCCTTCTTTATGTTTTTCTGTATTCTCCAAATTCTCTAAAATGAGCAAGTATTTCCTTTTATAATCTGGAAAAAGAGATATATTGCTTAATTTGCTAACATTTACTATTTTCACCTTTTGAGTAGAATGAAGTTGTTTTTTTAACCCTCACCTGAGTATATGTTTTCCATTGATTTTTAGAGAGAAAGGAAGGGAGAGAGAGAGACACACATGCCTTGGACCAGGGCCGGAAGCCTGTAACTGAGGTATATGCCCTTGACCAGAATCGAACCCAGTACCCTTAAGTTCACAAGCCGATGATCTATCCACTGAGCAACTGGCTAGGGCTAAACTGAAGTATTTAAATGAATATGTTCTTGTCTGCCATCTAACCTTCTATTTAAGATGGTAACATATAATAAAGATTAAAAGATGCTCTTATATCAAATTATTTAAAATGCTTTATATGTTTAAAAAGACTTAAAATTCTAAATAAGCATATTCAATTCAGTGACATTTAAACTTTATTTAAATTTTAAAAGTTGAAACAGGTCATTGATAGCCCATGAAGGCAGTTGGCATTATCTTTTTGTCCACACTACCTACTCTTAGCTGACTTACTCTGAATGAACTTTTTGTTGTTGTTGCTTACATTCACTTTGCATATTAAATTGTAGTTTGAAATTTACCATAACTACATGGTACAGTGTAGGCACAAGCACCACCCTGTGTTTATTTAGGAAAGTGCCAGTCAATGTGTCTTGAAAACCATTGTAGCATAGCCACCTACCAGTATTTGAAACAGCCTCACTATTCCCAGGATGGTCTCTGTCACAGTAGCATCACATCACCTGATGCTGGTTAAAAGTTAAGACTTTCAGGCTTCACTGCAGACAAACTGATTCAGAATCTTCACTTTCAAAGGATCCCCAGGGGATCTGTGTGAATAAAAAAGCACTGTCTTACAGGCTCCTTTTTAAAGCCACTAATATCAGAGAAGTGTATCTAAAACTAGGAATTATTTTCACCCTCTATTATAAAAATAGTAAAACGCTCATTTGTGGTTGAATATAAGGGATATGTATCTAACTCACAAACGCAGGAGTGTAAGAAGTGGAATTTCTAATTGCGCATAATTAAAGCCCCCACTTTCTGAGGAGGTAGGTGGAAACAATCTCAGTAAACTCAGGATCTTCCCTGAGGCTTTTCTCTGAGGTAAAGTCAGGTTCCTCTAGAAGGTTGGAGGAAGATGGGCATCTGATCTTCCACAGGTGAACCATCCTACTGGCATTTGCTAAAATGTCAAGCATGCTAAGTACTCCTCTGTTGTAAATCGGTGTAGCTTGCTGTTAGACCATCATTCATTCTCACTGTTGAGGCTGCTTTGGATTTGGCACCTCCCTTGCTGCTTCATTCATCTATGTCCATGCTATGTTCGCCTACAGGGAAATCTTTGGGGCTAAGACTTCTACACAACATTTACCTACGGAGCATTGGATCATTCTGTTGCGCTGGCATCCTGTGAGACCACGGGAAGCTAACCCTGAGGTTTGTATTAGGTCCTTTCTAGTAGAATCTCTCACAGCCAGTTCTTCCCAGGGAGCTTGCTGACTTCCAGGGGGTCACACCCAGGTAGCCAAATACAGGGACCCTCGCCTTCTAGATCTGCAGACTCCCGTATTTCAGAACTGTGATTTCCCTCCATTTCACCCACCAGCACAGGGGAAGGTAGAGAGCCTCTTCACAGGGACTCACCAGGTGGTGGAGCTCTCCCTCCTGACTCCCACCTTAGCCCAAAGCATGAAGGTTTCCATTTTTGAAAGTCAAAGGCCTTTTTTCTTTGTAACATCCCTAAGCCTATGTTGCAGCTGCCTGAATGGGGAAAGGCCATGGGTTACAGAAATGCCAGGTAGAAAAGTTAATATTTCAAAATATGCCACATGAACAATGGGATACAAGGATTTATATCCCATTATTATGATAGAGGAGTGTGCTGAGCATGACACAGTCATATGAAGTGTTCTCACTGAACAAGAGGCTGGGAGTATGAGACAGATCCTGCAGGAGAACATTATACACAAAACAACTGGAGCAGAGGGCAAAGCAAAATGTCAGCAGGAGTAAAATAGGTACAAACACAATACTAACAACCCTATTTGGGGCTACCAGTGGCAATTGCAGCATCTGAACTAGTTGGAAGAGTCTACTCCTAATTTGGCATGTGTCAGAATCACGTGGAGGGCTTGTCACCCCCCGAGTTCTGATTCAGTAGGCCTGAGGTGGGTTCTGGAATCTGCCTTTCTAACAAGTTCCCAGATGCTGCTGATGCCACTGGTCACTCTGAGAACAGCTGCCCTAAGTGTCAGCACTCTCCCTGCATTTGCAGGTTGAATTCTACAAAACCCCTGTGACATCTATCTGTTCTGCAGCCCTTCTGGACATCCCTTACCCTTTCACTTGCAGCCCCACCACCATCATTACTATATGTCTCTTGGCGACATAAATGACTTGTCTGTTTCTGATAGTCCCTCCTCTTCTCATTTCTTCACTCATTGTTTTCCTGGCCGTTTTCCTCTACACTCATTTGCTCCTCCTGGCATACTATATGCAAACCTGGATCCACTGAGGACATATTCTCTCAGGTTCTCAGCATTTTGTTTTCGCCTGCTTTCCTTGTTCAGTAAGATCTCCAGCATCTGCAGGAATATGACTTATAAATGGACTGGAGACCAGAGAGTGAGGATTTAATAAAGAAATCTGAATTTAGCAAGATAGCTGGATAGAAAATCAATATACAAAAATCAATATACATAAATTTTTAAATGACTTTATTTAAAAGAGCATATAAAACATGAAATACCTAGGAATAAATCTAATAAGATTTTAAGACCTCTATAAACTAGAATAAAATTTTAATGACAAATTTAAAAACAAATAAATGAAGGGATATACCATGTTTACAAATTAGAAGAATCAATAACCAGAAATAACTTATCTCTAAATTGACCTTTAGATTCAATGAAATCCCAACCATACTCATAGAAGGATTTTTATGGAATTTGGCAAACTGATTTTAAAATATATATAGAAATGCAAAGGGCCAAGCAGACATGGATAAAGTGATAAAGGAAACTTGGATAGCTTTTTCTACCAGATGTCAAGAATTACTATAATAATACAATAACTAAGGCAGTGAGGTATTGGTATAATGATAGACATATAGATCAAAAGGAAAGAATAGAAAGTCCAGAAACAGATCCTCAAGTAATGGATACTAGATTTATGAGAGAGTTAGCACTGCAAAGCTGTAGGTAGAGGACAATATTGTAGGCAGGTGCCCAGTGAACAGGCTCAGAAAGGGAGACTGACGTACAGGTGGTTTAGTTGGAAGTGCATTCAGGAACCATGCCTCTAAGGGAGTGAAAAAACCACAATAAGGCAGGAGGACAGGTTTAACCAATGCAGTGGCAATAGAGGCCTCTGCCAGTTCCACAAGGAGCTCTGAAGCTGGGGTGGTCTCTTACCCTGTTCCCTGAAAGTAAGACATCCCCTGAAAATAAGACCTACTTACAGTTTTGCCTCTCGCTGAAATATAAGGCACCCCCGAAAATAAGACCTCTGTGATAATAAGGCCTCCCCCAAACATAAGGCCTCCCCGATAATAAGGCCCCCGAAGCTACCATAATTCTGGACTCTGGGCCATGGCGGCAGGCGTCGCCACGCAGCTCACTGTTGGCCGCAGTGTAGCCGGAGCAGACAGGAAGTGTGAGGTCTCTTTTAATCAGAGAGCCTGCGCCGCCGCCGCCACCAGTACAAGCTGCCATCTGCTGCTCGCTCTGCCCTGACGGAGTCTGGCTGACTCACAATTAGACAGTGAGTCATGTGGGGCAGGAGTCAGGCACATTGTGTGGACACACAGGTAATAAATTTCCTTTTTTTGTTGTTCAACAATTAATTGTACCGTATTCTTCTTCATGGAAAAATAAGACGTCCTCTGAAAATGAGACCTAGCATATCTTTGGGAGCTAAAATTAATATAAGACACTGTCTTATTTTGGGGAAAACAGGATAGAAAGGTCACAGGTTGAGGCCAGGGGGTCAGGCCTGGCCTTTGTATACCTACAATGGCCAGTCATTTGATGTACATGCCCCCAAAGAGGGAATCTGCCTTGAGTAAGGCAGCTTCCTTCTGCCAAGGAAAATTCCTGGGAAGAGAAAATATATAACACAGTAAATACCCAACATAATTGAAAGCAGAGACTAAAACTGATATTTGTACACCAGAGCAGCAGCATTCACAAAAAGCCAAAAGGTGAAACCACCCAAATGTCCACTGATGAATGAATGGATAAACACGATGTGGTGTATGCATACAATGGAATATTATTCAGCCATATGACATATGCTACAACATGGATGGAAATTGAAGATATTACGCCAAGTGAAATAAGCCAGACACAAAAGGATAAATATTGTGTGATTCCCTTATATTACATGAGATACCTAAAACAGACAAATTCATAGGGACACAATGGTGGTTCCCAAAGTCTGGAGGGAGGGGGAAATGGGGAATTATTGCTTAATAAGTACAGAATTTCAGTCTGAAAGATGAAAAAGTTCTGGAGGATGGTGGTGGTAATTTCACAACAATGTAAATGTATTTAAAGCCACTAAACTGTATAGTTTAAAATGGTAAATTTTTATCTTTTATGTACTTTACCACAATAAAAGAAATCAATGGGACTCATTGTGTCACCTGATAAAAACATCCCCCTTGGGGAAGAAGGGCCTCTAGGCAAGCAGACCTAGAGTTGTGGCCACAGGAAACACAAAAGCTCCCAGTGGGTAATTGGGGCAATGGAAGTCAGAGGGGCTGCTTATATTTCCACCACCAACCCTTGGTTTTTGAACCCATATAATACCTATTAGGAGTACAGTAAGAATGATAATAATTGATTTAGGGGATATAATGTGTCTGGTGGATGGCACCTCATCATTGCAAGGTATCATCTCCAAGCTAGCACCTCAGCTGCATCTTCAAAGACCATTTCATCACTCTCTCAGAGCAGCAACTTCTGGGTGGTGCAGACTGTTGGGTCCAGAGGGTTCCACTGTCCTGTGCTCACTACTGAACCTCCTTTTCTGTAAAGTGGGCCCTTTGGGCTTCCATCACCAAGAGAAGAATATACTCCAGGGAGCTACTGCCCTTCTGGCCTGAATCTCAGAATGGGACACATGGAGCAGAGACACCCCAGGTGTCCCCATGGCCTGAAGCAGATGGTCTTAGCTGATGTGAATGAGCAAGACTAATGCTAACTGTATGCCAATGACATTTTTTGTTGCTATTTGTTACACAATATTTCATGGCAATAACTGATTGGTATGCTTCTGTATCTATCTCCCTGCATTCCAATTTCTTAATTTATTTCTGTGCCTCCATTAAATGGAATGATTTCTTTCCTTATTGACAATATTTTTAAATCTCAAGATACTTCTGGTCAAGATGGTGGCGTAGGTAAATGTGGTACTCCCATCCTCCTACAACCCCATCAAAATTACAACTAAACTACAGAACAACCATAATGCAGAGCTGACTGAAATCTGGCTGAATGAAAGTTCTAAGACAGATTTTAAGAAGGGAATTGAAGCCATGTCGAAACTGGTAGGAGATGCATAATGGGCTGGTCCCACACCCATATGTGGCAGATAACAATCAGGAGGAATATCTCAACTGCAGGAGGCCCCACTGAGGAGTGAAGGGTCCTAGCCTGCAGGTGGGTATTATATCTGAGATTCCATCAACCTGGCTCACACCGTTTGTCCTGCCCTGGTGATTCCCTGAAGTCCCACCCTACCCAAATTTGAGGCCAACCAAGCTGTTTCTCCAGTGATCTTCCATACAAATGGCCTGTCTTGGCCCATGCTTCTGATTTTCCTAAAATCTTTCAAACAAGCAGTATCTGGCCTCAGGGTGCCCTATACATTTAGTTAAGTGGCCCCAGGCCTGGCATTAGCAGCATTCAGTCTTGGATAGCAGCTTAGCCTGGCCTGGGCACCTCTAAGCCTAGCACAATTTTGATTTGTAGCTCTGAAGTTTGTACATCTGAAGTTTGATTTGTAGCTCATGTCCGTTGGCCCCAGCAGAACACAGGTGGCAGCTGACCTTGACCTGAACCTCATGGGAGGTCCCAGAGTCAGAGCACCTGGTAGACTGTTTCAGAACATGATGAAGCACCACCATCCAACCACTTCCACAAACAACACACTCAAGGGGCAGACTCATTGGGTACCTGTTCTGTGGGGTGGGCCCCTGAACAGCTGGTCCTCCACGGAGATCAGTTTGGTGGTCAGTGATCATAGACAGTCCTTTCAGATGATAGACCTGGGGGGTAAATCCCTCCCATTGATATGCTAATAACAATCAAGGCTCAACTACAAGAGTAAGGTGACCAGATTTAAAGCAGTACACCATTGATGGGAGGAGGGGGAGGGTTCTTTTTTTCTTTTCTTTTTATTATTACTTAAAATATTACAAAGAGTAATTGGGACTTTTTTAAAATGTCGTGGGACACAGGACAAACTGTTAAAAATCAGGACTGTCCCGCCAAAAGCGGGACGTCTGGTCACCTTATTAACAAGAGGGTGTGCACAGCCAGGGCACATCTGGAGTGCCCAGCTTGGGTGATTGGGAAGGCTGTGCCACTGGACCCTAAAGAACACCTACTACCTTAGACCACTTTACCAAGCCCATGAGACATAGCAGCTCTATCTAATACATAGTAACAAGCACTAACAGGCTGCAAAATGAGGAGACAGCCCTGACCAGTTTAGCTCAGTGGATAGAGTGCCAGCCTATGGATTGAAGGGTCCCAGGTTTGATTCCGGTCAAGGGCATGTACCTTGGTTGCGGGCACATCCCCAGTGGGGGGTGTATAGGAGGCAGCTGCTCGATGTTTCTCTCTCATCGATGTTTCTAACTCCCTCTCTCTCTCCCTTTGTCCCTGTAAAAAATCAATAAAATATATTTAAAAAAATGAGAAGACAAAGGAACATGGCCCAAATGAAAGGACAGAACGTAACTCCAGAAAAAGATGTAACAAAATGGAGACAAACAATCTCCCAGATGCAGAGTTCAAAACAATGGTTAAAAAAATGCTCAATGAACTTAGGGGAAGAGTATATAAACTTAGTGAGAACTTCAATAGAGAGAAAGAGAACATAAAAATGGAGATAGAAAACATGAAAAAGAACCAGTCAGAAATAAAGAATACATTAACTGAAACGAAGGCTATATTTCAGGAAATTGATAGTAGAGTAGGTGAAGCTGAGAATCAAATCAGTGACTTAGAATATAAGGAACCAAAAAAACACCCAATCAGAACAGAAAAAAAATAATTAAACAAATGAGGATAGTGTAAGGAGTCCAGGGACAACTTCAAGTGTACCAATATTCATATTATGGGGTTGCCAGAAGGAGAAGAGAAAATAAGAAATTGAAAACTTAGTTGAAAAAAATATCAGAAAACTTCCCTAACTTGGTGAAGGAAATCCTGTCTAATAAAAGAGTAATATGCAAATTAGGCATCACTCTGACAAAGATGGCCGCCTCTATGGCCACAAGATGGCAGCACCCAGTCCAGCTCAGCCCTGCCACTGAAGTGGTCAGGCCTGTTAGCCAGGCAGGTGGCAGGGGAGGCGGGAGTCCAAGGGGCGGAACAGGCAATAAAGACGGGGCTGGGGGTATCCTGCCCAGGCCAGAGGCCTCAGGCATGGGCAAGGGTGGAGCCAGTGGTTGGAGGGGTATGAGGCTGCCCTACCCAGGCATAAGGCCTGGGCCAGAGGCCTCAGGCCTGGGCAGGGGCAAGGCCAGAGATTGCAGGGGCCTGGGCTCTGCAGAGCCAGCAATCGGAGGGGCAGGGGTGGAGCCTGTGATCGCAGGAGTCTGGGCACAGGTAGAGCCAGCAAAGCAGGGGTCTGGGGGTCCCCTGCCCATGCCTGCAGCCTTGGCCAGAGGCTGCCAGTGGGGAAAAGGCAGAGCTGGTGATGGCAGGGGGCAGGATCAGAGCCAGTGATTGCAGAGGCCTGGGCTTGGTGAAGGGGCTTGGGGGTCCTCTGTCCAGGCCTGCATCCTAGGCCAGAGGCTACAGGCCTGGGTAGGGGTGGAGCTGGGATTGGAGGGGCAGGGGTGGACCCAGTGATCGGAGTGAACTACAGAGGAAACACCTTTTCTGACGGCTCATTGGCTAAGCTCCCTGCTTGCCACTGGTAATATTCTTAGTAACTTGGGTATAAGAATCCAAAAAGGCGATCTAGGGTTTTTCCACCACACTCCTGGAGAAAAAAAATGCAGGTCCACTGCTGGAGGGCTAAGCAATGTCATATCCTGCCCTAGCCCGTTTGGCTCAGTGCATAATGCCTCACCCTGCCGACTGCAGGGTCTGGGTTCAATTCTGACCAAGGGCATGTCCTAGGTTGCAGGCTCCTCCCTGGCCAGGGCCCAGCTCAGGGCATATGCAGGAGGCAACCAATCAAAGTGTTCCTCTCACTTTGATGTTTCTCTCTGTTTTTCCCTTCTCTTCCACATTCTCTAAAAATCAATGGAAACATATCCTCATGAGAGGATAAGAAAAAAAAGAAAGAAAGAAATGTCATATCCTATGAAAGACACATCTTGAAAATGCCTAAAGAAAGTTGTCAATTCTTCATGGTGAAGGGATTGGAGTCCGTGTTGATGAAAACACCTTGGTGGCTGTGGTGACTGGCAGTGGCTGCAGCAGCGGGGTGATGGGGCTGGTGGCTTCCCCTGATTAGCCTGATCGCCTCTCACAAAGGGAGGCCAGACTGCGGCTTAGGCCTGTTCCCCAAGGGGAGCAGGGAGCAGGTCTAAGCCATTAGTAGGACACTCCCTGAGGGCTCTCAATATGTGAGATGGGGCAGGCTGGGCTGAGGAACCATCCCCAGTGCACAAATTTCATGCACCAGGCTCCTAGTAGACTTATAAGTCCAGAAAGCACAGAGAGTCCCAAATAAGATGAACCCAAAGAGGCCGCCAAGAGGTATCATAATTAAAATGCAAAAGGTTAAAGACAAATAGAGAATCTTAAAAGCAGCAAGGGATTAGTTACCTACAAGGGAGCTCCAATAAGATTTGTCAGATGATTTCTCAACAGAAACTTAGCAGGCCAGAAGAGAGTAGCAAGAGATATTCAAAGTGATAAAAAGCAAGGATCTATAACCAAGATTACTCTACCTGGCAAAGCTATCATTTAAAATTGAAGGGCAGAGAAAGAGCTTCCCAGACAAGAAAATACCAAAGGAATTCATCACCACCAAACTAGTATTATATGAAATGTAAAAGGGGGAAGAAGAAGAAGAAGAAGAAGAAGAAGAAGAAGAAGAAGAAGAAGAAGAAGAAGAAGAGGAGGAGGAGGAGGAGGAA